>JAQFYE010000820.1:0-28991 GCA_034694305.1 Protaphorura glebata | reverse complement strand
CGTCTCTAGGCCAAATGGGAAGCAACCCAAAAATACGCGACGTTTGATTCGGCCTCAGCGGCTATGTCAATTAATGGAGTGTATTTTTTTTAATGACTCAAATAACCACGTATCAAATCTAGCCCTAGATTGCTTGAAGCACTCATTGATGAATCAATGGTCGGCATTGTTATAAAAAATGTTCGATGAAATGTTATAATCAATAGAGGTTGCGTCGATGTAGAGATAGTCCACTCTAGCTATGACAAGGACGATGCGATGTAATCATTCGAGAAAGGGGATTTCGCATATGTATAAGCAATTATTGCATGTCAGTTCCATAAACAGCAGGTATGGTGTCCGTACCGTTATTTCTGTAATGCAGATCAAAAATAGTGATCTAGCCAGGAGTTCTCACTTCCTGTGAATGCATTTCTAATAATAAAGTAATTCAATAGGTTGGTTGTGCAGATTTGTGATTTTGTCATGGATACGGGTGTCCTGACTTGACATGATTCGTTGTGATTGGATTGTGGTGTGTGTGATGATGTTGAGGACATATCAATTGCATCATTAGTTGAATGACTAGACCAACTCCCTTTGAAGTACCTGTACCTCTGTACCTGTGTACCTGTGTCCTCAAACAAATAATACATGGACATGCATATTTAACTCTAAATATGTATCTCCTCTGCAAATCAGCTGAGGATAATGATTTGCTAAAGATAAGCTTTAAGCTCATTAATATTTCATCGCAGCAACCGTCGGACGGACAGGACAGGTGGTACGCTCGCGTTCGTCCACAATTTCTCTTCTCAACCAAAAAATTCCTTTTTAAGAAACATGCGAATGTCTACGTCGTACGCCACGCTTCCTTTTAAACTGAATTCCTACCTGGACAATGCACAACTCTTATCTAACATTTCCCTTTGAATACCAATAGTCACAAGGAACATTTTTGGAATGTAAAACTATAATTTGTAGTTCAAAACTTATCAGCGATCCGAAATTCGTCAATTTAAGGGTCCTTGTCAGGATTTTAAAAATAAAATGAACGCCACACAGTCCTTACGACAAAGAACAGGCGGTTTGGTTTAGCTGCATTTTTCACATAGTTTAGTGCTTGACCACCTTGAACAACTTTTGTAATGGAAAAATTTACAAACAAAACATATTCATATTCATATTAGATATACTTTGAGTTGATACATTTACAGTGTTAATCTGATCTGAGTTTTACACCCGAAATTCTCTCCCGGTGACAAATTTTGATCTGCGAACATAAATCTCGACAGAATAATAAGAATTGTGTGGGAAGGAAACTGGTCATAGTTGGAACACAGGTGTCGATAATGACGTCACTAATTAATTCCTGGACTTGTTGACTGCCATAATAATAGTGAGGTGACCAGAGGTCGGAAGTCTTCTAATGAATTCATCTGACAATCAGTTTTGCCGACAATGGAATACTTTCCCCATTAAAATTGTTTATGGTTTATTAACTTTGATTAAGATCTGAGTTCAATTGAATTCAATTAAAGTGGACATTTCACCGCCCTGGTCGAAGCCTCTTCCATGTCACAATCAACAATTCATTTTTGTAATTTCAATTTATATGGTGTGTTAGTCTGAGTCGAAATACCACCACTAATGGCGATGCGTTGGTTACAATACACACAGATTTTCTAATTTTGTAAATAAAATCTACCGTAAGGATATTAATTGTAGGAACAATTTGTACTCGAACGTCGCATTTCCTACAATCTTCTCAAGTGTCACGCCATTTATGGTAGTTCCTTAATTGTTTGCCCTCCGTTTGTTTACAACCGTTATCTCTGAAAATTTTGGCCGAATAAAGAAACGGCTATTAATCTAATCTGTAAAGCCTCGAGTCGGGTCCTCCGTTATTCCTGTTTTTTCAATCGCAGAGTTCAGTCGTCGGAATACACTCGCTGATGAATCAATGTGACATAATATACAGTTTACATACTTATACATTTACAAACTTCGGCTGTGTACTGATATAGTTGATGATATTGAAAGTTTCAAAATATTTTTTTTAAAAAAGAAAATGTTATTTTTGGAAGAAAAATTGTCATCTCCTGTTTCAAAGGTTTGATGAGAAAGTTTAGACAGATAAAATTCATATTCTAAATCATGGTGGCAAAATCAAACCGTAGTTTGATTCAACGAATTGAATCCTGAAAAGGAGATCGGATGTACTATTCGAGAATTCAAAATGTTACCATTTGTTTAACAATTAAGTACTATGAAGTCCTCCATTTCTTGGAGAGTAGTAGTCAGAGTCAAAGTTCGTCGAAGCGGATTTCTTGGACTTATTCTGTTCTGACTTTACTGAAAGTTTTTGATGAATGTTGATATTTACACCTAAGGTTAATTGCGTAGGTTGGTTGTTCACACGTACCTTTGTATTTTGTATTTTGGGGAGGGAGGTTCAAAGATTGGACTGCTCGAAACCCTTGTTGACTCAATGCGTTTTAAGGCTCTTCACTAAATTGCAAATTATGGTCTTCGCCTTCATAAAATCTCATTACTTCATTTTCTTTTCGAGACAGGACACACCATTACCCATCTCACACCACTAACACACCTTCTCATCTACAGGGTGGATCATAAACCCTAATATCTCTCCTGTCCTTCCTACTCTGGCATGTAGCCATAGTGTCGTCTAAAAGATTGAGAGGTTCTGGTGAAATTTCAAAATAAATGGCATCAACAAGAATAATTTGTTCAAATTTACCAAAATAGAGGGACGAAATAGGGAGATGCCTAACACGTTAAATGTTTAGTAAAATTTGCGTGAAAATAATTACGCAATGGCCACCCAACGTTCCAGGAAGTGTGAGCAGATTATACATTTTACAGCGAAGGAAGCTAATGTAACGACCGAAGTACGCTGAGATCTACCTAGGCGACCTTAATTCGGTGACAGGAATGTATTATGTACATACGGGTGGTCGCAGCATACAGGGATATTACAGGTTGACGAGATTGACACGATAGTCGGTCGTATCCGTCAGGTATTCCAGATACTATCCGTTAATTGAGTGGCCGCATGGAAAAACAGCCTATCTGCAGTGCTGATTGTATAGCAGATAAGATGTTCTTTCCTGCAAAAACTCAATTAATATTTCCCAGTCAGGCGCGCTCAAACATCATCTCGTCTTTGCCGTAGAGAATGGGTCAATCCCTATTTAGCCTAGGGAAGGTACCCATACTCATAAGGAAAAACCTCTCAGCTGCCACCACATTTGTCGAGCCATCAAAATCAGGGTTGCCTGTAATACGATACCGATGACCTTAAGGCACTACCATGCTTTAAGTTATGATCTGCATTGTACAGGTACAGAATTTGCTTTCTTCTCCCGGGGAATTCTCACAACCCATTAACATTTATGACTTATTGTTGCAACAATGGAATGGAAGACAATACATAAAATGTTTTAAAAAAAAAGTGCAGAGGTGGGAATAGGGACTAAGGTCAAATCGTAATCATAATGATGGGATGGAGGATGTGCGGGCGTCCGTTCGTAGTAGTCGCGCGGCATTTGGCCTCTGAATCTGAATTTGGACAATACATAGAAGTACACATAGAATAGAACTGATGATCATGTCAAAATTCAAACCATAGATAATTGGAGCGATAAAGAAAGGGTGGACCACCGTCCATGTATGAATTCATCCTCAGACATTGTTTATGAGCCAAACATGCAGAGTGGGAATAACCAATCTCACATTTCTTTTATTATGATTAAACGTGTGTGGTTCTATCTCTCCCCGCCAATCATTCCTTCAGATTATGTCATCTCTACTTTACAAAACTTTATAGTTCCGGGACGATTAATTATCACTTACAATTATCAGCCAAACAATTTCTTTGTGAGAACCGCTGTTCCAAAGGAATAATATATGTAGCTTAGTTTGCTGGACGGCAAGTTTATTTCATATGCCGCGTGCCCGTCGTAGGTTCAATTCATTCTTGGTCTATTTCCTGATATCACGAGTTGATATATCCTGATTGACCACAAAACCGACTGGATAGTTCAGAACATCTCTGCACTATGGACGCAGATTTTGTTTGAATCTCTTCGAATTAAAAACGCCAATTTTAGCATGACAAATAACATGTGAATTTTGTCATGCACCCTACGTTATTTTTCAATCTTTGGCTATTTTCTGACAAAATATGGTCGAAAATCGAGAATATCTGATTCGATTTTTGTTTTGTCATTGATAATATTACAGATGTAACCAAGATAACTTGACAACGCTTTCTTATTAGGAAAGTTTGTTTGTTGAATACATACAAAATCTAGTTTCTTATCTAAAAACTGGTGCTACTACGCTTATGGAGGCCCTATCTCTCGCGTATCACCGGCAATGACTTGAATAAACGTTACGCAGTAGTATGCGCCAAACTTTCAGGTTGCTACAAGGAATCGAAGCATTTTTTCCGGGAGTCAAATTTTGTGAAATTCTTCTTCAGTTTTTCTGCTTGATCAGTATGAGCTTACACAGTAGTGAAGTGGTCAATTAAATTGAGCCTTAAGAATTTCAAGAAATATCTTAGCCGTTTTTTGTCGTTCCCAATGAGAGCATATGCTAGAAGTAATCATCACAGGGCATTTATCTTTGGATGAACTATTTGATCTTTGACCATTAACATAGTATTTTCGAACGTCAAAAGACATTTTAAACATGGGAAAAGTACATAGAAACTTTGGAAGTATCACGCAAACCTCATGAATCCTCCTACACAAACTCATTTGTAAAAAGCATCTACCCCGCCGACGGCCTTCCTAATTACTTACCTAATATTTCAGGACATGACGGACTTCCCGCACTGTCCTAAACTTTTATTTTTTAGTTTTATTGTACAGCAGTTTTATTGACATGTCACATTGTAACGTTAAAAACTAATTGTATAAAGAATGTCCACTTATTTCCGTATTTAGTGTCTTCATGACATATTTATTATCCACAAACACAATTTATTATTATGGTTGAGTCCGGTTCTTATTTGTTTTGTTAGACTTGTCTCAGCATAATATTTTATTCTACATACATTGTCAGTCTCTACACTTTTCCACATTATTACATTTTTCTGGGCACAATTCCCGTCAAGCTAAATATGGCCATCACGCAATCAAAATCGTCTCCATTTTTCATTATCCGTTTTGACATCTTGCGTGTGTACGTGCGTGCAATGCTCATGTCCATGTTCTTTCGGTAATATGAATTATCCTCGCCGCAGGTTTTACAGAAAAGCTTCATATTTTACTTCAGATTTAAATCAATTTATTTTTTTAAAGTATTAATAATTTATTATTTTTTCCCTCGATGCTCTATGTAATTGGCTTTCTAAAACAATTTTAAATGAGTGTTAATTAGTTACTGATTAATGGCGTGACAAGATGGAATTTAATTAAAGTAATTAGATCCTACATAAAATTGTCTAGAAAGTCTATAAGCGTACAGATCATACAACTGGTTGGATTTTTATGAACCTCCCTGTAGGTTCTTTTCAACGTACCCAGTAATTATTGCGTGCTTATCTCGATTATTGTCACATTTTAGTGTTAAATGTGTGACAAATTGAGAATAAATGTTCAAAAAATTTAAAAGTGATGAATGAGCTATTATAAACTGGTCTAAACATTCCAATTGCATACAAACCTTGGAGTTCCAAAAGTCACACAAATTAAAATATGAAATGAACGTCACACCTTTATTATATTTCAACATCTGTGTATCTGCATCAATAATTATGCATTATTGCATTTCAAAATTGCATTTAGATTTTTCTGCCGAGTCATATCTCATTTTATGTTTTTGTTTTTATAACCTGAATTGGTAGACAGTTATTATAAACGACCAAATATATAATGCAACCAAATGCATTAAATCCTATTAGGCATGATATTTTATTTGTGTGCCCACTTATGTCTATGTACTTTGCAAATAAATCTTTCCTAACTTTTGTGACGCACCTTAATTCCCCCATTATTGTAAATTAGCTAACGCTTTGAAAAAAAATATGATCTAGTAGTGTGTGGGTGTCATTTTCAAAAAGTGCATAGAAATTGCAATCTGAACTCCCAAAGTACGCAGATCATGTTTAATCGTAATCACGAAATAGCTCTGCTTGCAATTTATTACGGCTTTCATCAAGATTATTTAAAGTACACCCAAAGATCTATTTATCTCCTCTTCCTAGTTTCATAGGTATGTTGAATGCAATGGAATTATCACTTATAAACAAACAAACAAACATTCTGAATTCGGATCTTCCGGTGTCTTTTTTCCATTGAAGTGTATGTATTTTTGAATTCGGAATTTTGTCTCCGGATTAATGTTGAAATTGCAACCGGTTTATGCGTTTTCTAGTTTAGCCCTATAAATTCTGCCATCATTTAATCGTTTCTATCGACACATTTTTGTAAGAAAACTTTGTATTTTTTGTGCATTACGCCTTCGCATTTTGTGGGTATTGAAAAGACCTTCCAAACTTGACGTAGCAGTTCATTTATTACTTGGTTTGGTTTTGTATTATTCAAAAAACTTGGATAACTGCATTCCAAGTCTTTTCAATTCCAAATTGCCAGTGCCATGGTAGTTCAGTGCAGTAAACCAGCCTGGAGGTCCCAAACTAAAGAAATCTTGTTAAAATAACTTCTTTTCTGCATTTCTTTCAACCATACGAATTTGCATTTGCGAACACACAATAGAATGACAGAAGAGTTTGCAATATATGTAGTCCCCGTGCATGTCCATGAATTATGAACCTATCGTTATACATTTTTCACTGTGTGCCGCAGTGGCAAGAATTCAAAGGAAACTCCAGTAGTCAAAAATTTGAATTTACACAGACGATCTCGCTACATCAACCGATGCAGGTTTCAGTGGTTGCTGTAAAGAAGTTTTTCCGGGTGCGATCCCTAAGCCAAATGGAACGCTAGTACATTGTATACGATGATATTTGACTGTGTGTCCGAATAGGATCTGAACACCTCTACAAAAAATTGAAAGGAGGTGATGCATTCATGTGTATGACCGCCGGAACGCTCTGATTGAAGTTGTCTGTTGCGAAGTTCAAAATTTTGGAATTCTGTGGATGGATTATGTTACTAGAATATTATGAGGAATCCGAATATGCAAGATTCAATCCGAATATTTTGACCGAGGCTATTAAGTAAGTCCTGGACGTTCGTAGGGTAAATGTAACTTCGTTCCTTTTTTTGAAAAGGTGTTCAGTTCCTATTCGGATACCTTGCACTATGTATATATGCCAAATGATTATTATGTATGTAGTGATAATATATATTTTGTCGTGCTAATTGTGTTGATCAGTAATCTCGTTAACCTCTAATGAATAATTTATGACCGTATCGGCGTTCGGTACATGGTATTTGGCCTATGACGTGATAATGAATTAGTTATTCATCCGCACACATTATTGACAAGGTAAATAAAACAAACCACGTTTTCACTATACCTAAGGCATATAGCAAATACTAAGCTGTTAAATGGTCTCGCAAAAATTATCCTACAAGTACTACAATGTTTCGGGTTGAACAAAAGAATCGAGTCTCGATTTTGATCAGAGTCAGAGCTTTGCTCAATTTTTTTTTCTTCGACTCTAACTTTTGTTTTCTGCATGACTTGCGAGTATGTGTCTGTGTTGTGTTGTGTCTGTGTGACACAAGCTACGTCTTTGTTGTGTTTTTCTTAATTGTCTTTGTGGTTATAGTGAAGTGGAGTTTGAAGATGTGATTGAATCCAAAGATAAGATCAAACAGGTCCTTCATCCTTTCTTGTACTCTGTCAAATGGCCTTTAAATCATAAATATTTTATACAACCGTATGAACTACACAACCACACAATTTGCAAATTTACCAATCAGTTCAGTTCAGAGTTCTTGCTCTTCATGCCAGCGAATCTCTTGACAGTTATTTTATTTTATATTAAACTTTTCTATTGAATGCCTCAAGTTTCAAGTGTGTGTGTAGAATGTAAGACAATCAATAGACAAATCGATCAGGCACAATATTAATATTAAAAAATAGTATAAAACTGACGAAATTATAAAAAAAATAGAACCTTTCGAGTTCAAATAGTAGTAAAGGGAACAAATTTTGATATTTAGTATGGTGAATTTTCTAGATTTTTTAAAAATATTAGTAGAATTGTGGAGTTTAGTGGATTTGTACACGATTAGTCTGGACAATAATACGAATACACCTTTATTTCACGAATACTAAGAAATTTTGGTGCCTAATTTTAAAGATCGCTCTCACGATCAATTATTAAGGTAAGCAATTTTTTTTAGAATATGACTGTGAAAATTATGCGCGAAAATGATACCAAATGTTTAATATACGAGTCAACTCGAGTGGTCTAGTGCCTATAAATTCAAAAAATGTCACACTTTAAAGCTAATTTGAAATCATATACAATTTTAGTATATTTTCCAACAAAGATTATTTACTCTTTGATTTTCCAACTGCTAGGGTGACTTCCCCGGAGAAAGTCGAATTATTGCACAATTGTTCTTAAAGAATAAATGAGGATGGTTGACCCCGTCTTACAGCGATTGTCATTCTATCAAAGTCTAATTAAATATTGTGTAAAGAGGAACCAATTTTGTCCGGACCTTCCAAACCAAGAAATGATTTAGTAATTTGTCAGTTCACATGAATCGTTGAAGAAGATTTAGTGCTAAATTAAAATTATGATGTAGCAGCTAGTGGATAGTGTTGACTGTTAAGTTAATGAAGGAGCGCGTCGACAGCAAGTGTGCATAATCATTCCCACAATTACCACCTGTACTTTTATGTCCTAATTATACAGTTTTTTCCTCCCTAAATGACTTGTCTTGTTAATTTAAGTTTTGAATTAGCATATAAATTAGTTTTTGTTTAAACAAACACCAACTAATCACAACCTCTCACCAAGTTAGGCCAGGTCTGTTGCACACATCCCCATCTGCCCAGGTGATCAAGCTAGCCGCCCGTCCCATTCGGGTGCATTTTCTTTATTCCAATCCAAGCTACTTATAAAACTCTTTTTTTAATCATGTATTTAATCCACGCGTAAAACCACGTGACGTGAGGACTGACGAGACTTAACTTAAGCATTTCAAATCAGATCAGATGAGGATAAATGATTTTGCAAGTTGTCACTGTGGCTGTCAGTAACTGTAATTCTCCTATAGTGATTGAATTTCTGCGATTAGTCCGATTATGACCACATGGTTGTTCATTTTTCATTACCTGCAGTTCAGCACGGTGATGTCTAGACAAGATGGCATCGTTATAAACTTTTATACAAGATCTGAGAAGTAGTATCGAATCTATAGACGATAAGCCATCATTTGGACACAGAATGTATGATAAAATGTGTGTTGAAATATTTAAATAGATCTAGATGTGTATGAAGAGATTTCTGAACATGTAATAAGGTTGGAGGTTTTCTGCCTCGTGTATAGATATAGACGATAAGCCATCATTTGACACAGAATGTGTGTTGGAATATTTAATAGTTCCAGATGTGTATGAAGAGATTTCTGGACATGTGAAAGGTTGGAGGATTACTTCCTCGTGGATATAGATGATAAGCCATCATTTGACACAGAATGTGTGATAAATTGTGTGTAGTGAGGATTTCTCTCTCCTAATATTGACGAGAAGCCATCATTTGAAACAGAATGTGTGATATCTGAATTCTGTCATCGCACAACTCAGGATAGATAACAAGTCCAGGCATACGTTTTACCAACGGTCCAATTTGCATTGTCAATAGTTCTGATTCTCATTAAATTCTTTTACAAAACGTATATCTCATATTTTGGGTAAAAAGCTGTACTCGGCACTTCACACGTGTTATGGGTCAACGGTCAAGTCATAAATCAGTTTATTCAAGCGATGAAAGTTGATATTAATATACATTTAGAATCCAACCATCCATGCAAATTGTAAATTTGCACCTGAATTAATTCCGTTGAATCCATAACCAGCCATTCAATTATAATATTATTAATAGTAGCTTTAAAGATTTAAAATGTTGATTGTGTAATAAATAAGACGTGTACGACGGTGTTGACCTCATTACATAGGACGGACGAACCTAAAAAAAATTGACTACAAAATAAATACATGGGATGAATGAATCATGGATGGAATGAAAAAACTTTTTCTTATATTTTATTTCCATGTATGGTCACCCACTCGCGCGCGTGTCCCCTTCCATCGATGCACTTTTCTCTTTGTTCAAATTTTTAAATGGTAATGGACTTAATAATAATTTTTTTTGAATCAGCAATCCTTGCTTTGCTTGCATTTGCATTATGGCAAATATGGAAGACACAGACATAGGACACAGAGTGCAATGTGCAATTGGAAATGCAACTCATGATTTGTACATTACACATGTACATGTAACCATTGACTTTTTAGGCCTTACAATTCACATTTGCATTTATACAATATTTTTTACCATCTTCAGACGAGTTCCTTTGTCTTCAGAAACAAGAGTAACAGAATTACGTGTAAGCTATTGTCTCCGTTCAGACCAAAGGTCATTTGAACCCTTCTGTTTGCATTTTTTGGACTATGACGATCCAATGCCAATTTAGTCATTTTCATTTTCACTCACATTTTGAGGGCTTTGGAATTTTAATGTCAAATAAACTTAAAAATTTTATAGACAAATTTTCCTATACGATTAACTAACAATGATTTTCTGAAATAGGGAGAAAATTAATTTAAATCCATCGCGGCTTAGCAGAGTTCGATTTGTATTGAAAATAAGAATGGACTTTTACATTTGAAAGTGAACAAGAATTATATTGTATTATAATATAATGTACGTATTGCGTAATTTTGAGTACATGAATTATATGAATGATGAATAGTACTACAAGTAGTGTTGAGTTTGCGGTATTTTGTGCAACCAACCTAATTAAGTCAATAACAAGAGAAGAAATGCAAAAGGAATAAAGTAAACCATACATTCTTCATTCAACCAATTCCATTCTTGTATTTCCATCAAAAAACGTGAATGTAAAGCCTTGCCTTGGCTGATTGTTCTTTATTTTCAATTTACTAATACAAAGACAATTCATTTATTTTCATAGATCTGTTAATTCAAATAATAATAAGGTATTATTGTACCAATAGTCCAAAGATTGTAACTGGGCAGTCTCCCTTACCTCGATTTTTATAAACGATTTTGAAGCATATGGATGAATTAGAGAGGAACATCGTTCATTGTACTAAATTGTAGTATGGTGTTACACAGCTGTCTCACTCATGTCAGGAGTTTCATCCTACGGCCAGGCACTGTGGGACGGGTCGGTCACCATCAGCATCACGTTCTTTGTCCGACTGTGATGTACAAAAAATTCACGACAAATTAAAATCAAGTACAGCCAATAAATATCTTCAAGAAGGAAATTGGTCCAGGAAAGTTTTTTCCTACTACTAGAGTGACTTTCTCCATGTCAAATGCGAACTTCTGTCGCAAATACTAATTAAATTATCGGAATTAGTTTTCGCCAAATTATTGTAAACTCTTAAGATTCATCAGCTTGATTGATTTTAATCGAGTTTGACCATACAGTTAGACGCCGTACTTTTTGTGCCAAGTGTACTTGATTTTCTGTAGAAGATTTTCAAAGCCTATAAAATATTTTGTGGTAGGGTCGTCATGTAACGTAGCCACTGAATGCAAATGGATTTTGAAATGTAAAGTTGATTTTGGATACATATGTATGAATGTTCGTAGTTTGATTTACTATCTTTTTGGTTTGACAGGAGAAAGTTTTTGGTGAAATTGCTGAGGTGGGAATGTCAAAATGAGTTCCACGACGACAACCACGACTCTGACGACGAGCACGAGGGCTGTTCACGTGGAGCAAATCCAGGATGAAAATGTGCTTCGCGAAATGGTACGTATGTTTTTCAGGTTAACTTTGAATTTTGGGTTCTTCTATCATTTTGAGGAAAAGCAGTCAGATCTCAAAGTGCAGACTTCCCCGATCGGGCTCCACTAGAAAAAATTTTCAAAGTATCGAGCTCCCAGGACCAAAACGATTTTTGTCTAATCTTTGCAATTCATGTAAAAATTTAACTCTAAATTTTTTGAAAAAAACTTTTCAGCATTTAAAAAATATTCTAGTGGAGGTATTTCTGTCTTTCGTGTAGCATACGTAGTTAAGGAAATTAACCCGGAGGTTGTCGTTAGAAAAAAAGTTTTCCTTAAATTTTGTCTATGTATATGATCGTTTTACTCAAGAAATTAGTTCAAAATATATTAGTTGTGAACCACACTGTACACATTTTCTCTCCTTTCACATCCCTTCCAATTTTCTTGTCTAAACTTTTCCCATTGAATTGTACTTCGCCTCCACCCATACTCATTCCTACCACGGCTTTGTCCCAAAAGTCGGAATATGCCTTTATTTAATTTGTACGAAAGCCATAATGGCTTTCAGACGCATTTTAAAAATACAAACTACGCAATCAAATGAGAATTGTTTATTTTAGAAGTATTGTTAAGAATTGTATTGCTAATTTTTCCTAATCTCGGGCACTTGGTTTCACCAAGCTTTGTCACTAGTTCAAACTTTGACAAAACGGAAAAACCTTTAGATATAATGTAATGTTTTCAATGAAATATTAATAAAGGGTTAAACTAAAATTAAGTGCTAATTTGTCTAAAGCTGCAATTCCAATACATTTTAATATCAAGATTCTCTGTTCGATTAATTATTCTTAACCGCTTTTAATTTTTGACGATTCTTCAAATTCGCATTGAAAGAAAATTTCACTCGATAAAGATGTAGCTTTTTTTTTTAAATATTGATAGAAGTATGGATTTTTAGAACTCATGCCAACTCCCGCATCACCTTGAATTAAAGCGGGGTGATGATGAGTAGTTGATTTGACTGCATTGGACCAGATTATTGAATTTGCAACGCAAAGTGGGTGTGTGATATTTTCTTCACGGAAAAGAGAGTAGCGTTAAGTTTGAATGGTCTTGGCTGCCGTCATGCACAAATGCAGAGAAAAATGAGATGATGTGTCACGCCCTGTCATAATGCCACTCAATTTCACGCAGAGTAATTTGAAAAGGCAGACCGAAGAATCAAAAAGAGTAGCACAATTTCAAACCACATTTTCTCCATTATCTGTACAATGCCGATCGGATTACTTCAGTATAATGGTTCATTTTATGTGTCAAACAGGAATCCATAAATGACATGGAATTCCGATAATGTACAGTATGAAGAGGAGAATGTCATCAAAATTCAAAAAAAAATAATCAGACTTTTACTTTTATTGGGCCAATCAGAATTTTACTCATTTTTGGGCCCATTTACAATTTATACCAATTCCGTAGGCCAATAAGGACACAGTTGGCTAACACTTTCTTTCAATAATTAGAAATTGTTGAATAAACGAGAGTATAATTTCGCCGTTTTTATTTTGTGGTTCATTTTGCATTTTTTTTTATATTCTGGCTCAGTCTGTCATTTTTATTTTCTGCACTCGTTGGCTTTCCAACAACGATTTTTCGGTTGAAATGTGAGTTGACGCGTCAGCACAAATGATTTTACCTTTTGTCAGCCGTCCTCGCATGTCAGGAAGTTTAGCAGATGAGTCTGGAATTTTACTCCCTGTCATTTCCCAGGACATACATAACGTACCAATCGTCATCCTACCATTCATGTCTCCAATTCCGAATAAAAAATGGCTTCTAGTTTTAATTCATTCTTTGGATGAGTCAGGAAAATACCTCCGCTTATTGCAGGCTCTTCGAAATATTCATAGAGGAATTAATTTTACAAGAGTTCACATTATTGCAATCATATTTCAATGTCCTCCTTGACATTTCAATCTAATTCTCTTCTATTTAATTTTAAATGTTTTGAATTCAAGAATTGCGTGCACTTTCACAAGTGAGGACGAAACATACGATTAATTTTGTAAACGTGTGATTTTAGAAAGCAACGAAACACAAAAAACTATTATTTGTTCCACAATCCAGGTCTTTCAAAATATACGAAGTTTTGCTTTGCTGGAGTTTGTATCTATTACTAGGGGTGCCTTCCCTAACGATAAGAGCACAGGCGAATGTCAGTTACTATAATGGTACAGCGAGCTGACCCCCGTATTACTTTCCACTGTTGACCGGAATTATTCCCTACTACTAGGGGTACCTTCCCTAGGCGAAATAGTAAAAAATACACAGTACTATTCAGCGATTCCGTGTTGGCAAATTTCAATTAGTGTATTTTTGAAACAAACCTTAAATCTGTTACGCAAATATTATTTTCATCCATTCAGACTACACTTTTTTTTGGCTGACCTACTTCTGTCATGGTCACAATTTCTGTAGTCAAATATTAACGTCTTTTTCTGCCATGACGGCTCGTTACTTTGAGTAAACAGTTTTTTCATTGCACTCTTAGTTGACACCCGCGCCCATGTGTCGGTGTCACCTTCACTCATCTCCTCAATTTTTTATTCTGTTCCGTTTGCACGGACGACGCGACGGCCAATTTCTCGCGGACTGTCAGTGGCAGTCAGACCGAATTTCGGATTCGTTGCGTGGAACTACTACAAATGACATAAATTAGGTAACCCGCACATTTCCATGACAGATTGTATTCTTGGTATCAAAAGTGAATGAACGCCGCTTGAACTCCGCTCCATTGCCAAAAGCGCAATTTCAAGGTATATGCATAATGCATAGTGTCCCGAGTAATAATATCCATATTCCCTAGTGGATTCAACGTTCAATAAAAAACCAACACAGAAATTGGCAACAGTTTTTTTTGTATATGTTCAACAGCTTTTTGCGAATTACTGTAGCGAGTCCTTTGCCGTCTATGCTCTATGCTTGCCATTTCCATTCTATTTTTAAAATGAACTTGTTTTTTAAAAAGGTGAAAGAGATTACATATTTTGTTATGTCTGTGGTTTCAAGGGTGGTTCATTTGTTTGATGTTTGTGTCGTAAGGAATGTAAAACAATTAATGAACATACCAATTTACACGAGAATGTATTTTATTCCAAGCACGTTAATTAAATTACAAGCAAGTGAATTACCTATTTAACTATGTCGCTGATTTATGGCTATAGCTAATGTGTATTTATAAACATTCCACGCATCTGGCATTCCAAACATAATTAAAGTATACATTTCAAATGGAAGTCTTTGCAAAATCGAGCTATTAATCCAGCAAATTAAGTGACACCACAGGCACGGGCATATTTTATATTTAGCAACATTAACGTTCGGTAGAAAATTCGTGTGGATTGGATAGATAAAAGGTCACAGCACCTGCCCGATTATGCGTGCAATATCAGATACCACATTTTATTCCGTAAATGTACATATATCCCACCTTTACCTGTGCACTCACAAGTGCGTTACGTAAAAGCGGATCACCCTGCTTGTAAATGAGCTGCGACAGTTATTGTGATTTAGCAAAAAAAAGAAGATATAATCTTTGGCCACACAGCACGACACGATTTTAACGAGATTTGGCACAGAAAAGCAGTTTTGATACATACAATTTGACATTGACTCAATAATCTTGAGGAAAATCATGTCGTGTTTGGTTGACTTAAAAGCAACCAACAAGAATCAGCTTAGAAATTACATCGGATAATCGGATATCATTCACGACTAGCTAAGTTATAAGAGTTCAATCCTTCGGCTAGCCATGATTCGCCTGGTCGCTTGATTTCTGTTCTAAAGAAGTTTCAGTTTTCATTAGAGGTGTTTACTACTACTAGGGACACATTTTCATCACAAAATGCAAAGTTGTAGTAGCCTATCTTGGACGGGAACTAGTTACAATTCAATTTAACGCCGAATTATTGTTTGACAATGCCGTAGGGCTAGTAATTTATATTATTAATTTACAATCGTCGTAAGATTCGCACTTTGACGATGGAGAATGGGTTGGCTTTACATTTGTCCAAGGGAAGGTGCCTCTAGTAGTAGGAGAACACTAGATGGAATTTTCCGGAGAAAAAGGATAAGAGGCTGCCGCTAATGCAACGACGTACTGACAAATGATCTTTGCAATCTTTGAGAGTCGCGTTTGAGACTTTTTTTTGTAAGTCGGCTGTTTGAAAGATTGGATTTGTTTGTGTGGACACTTTGCTTTGGTCTATTGAGGGTTGCGTCTGAATCTCATCCTCTTCCTAATGATTGGATCCGTCCAGAAGAGTTACATCTTTGTTTTGCTCTTTTTTGACTGGGAAAGTGATGGGAGCAGCTGCGTTAACGTTGGGCTGGGTCGCGACGACCAAATCTTCCGCGGCATGACGTCCACACTTTCTATTTGTTATTTTTTAGTTTATTTGTCCACCGATTCTCCCACGCTCTGCCTCTTTACGACCCAGGAGTGCTTCATCAAACCAAACTATTTTATGAGCCATTTTTTATTCACTCATATGTTTTTGCAATACTCCTGTAGTGTCAACATTTCGGAACAACATTTGCATATCTATCCCATACATCGGCATTCGTTAAAAAGATCAGGTCTGCTAAATTAGTCGAAACGTCAGGACTGAGATGTGATGGGCGTTTTTACAAAGTCTGCAAGTTCAAACAAAACTACCTTATGTCCAGAATTCTAATAAAAAGCACAATAAAATCCTAGAATTCAAAGTTGTCGTCTTAATAGATTTTGCAGTAAAATCAAACACAAATATTTAAAGTTTTAAAAATGTGCTCTCTTTGCAATAAAAATTTTAAGGGACATTCACCAATTCATGACTTTTTCAGTTAAATCCAGCTTCTCTCAATTTATTTTAGCAAATACACGGAATATTATGCAAATTTTGTGTGGCAAAATGACAAAATGTGACATTTCCGTTAAGGATCCAAATGTCCTTGAGTTAACGTAAAAATATTATGAATGATTAATTTGATTTTGTTCCAAAATTTCTTTGATTCAATTTCTTCGATCTATTTACATGAATTTTCTGTCCGAGTCACATTGACTCCATTAACTTAACAGCTGTTTAAATCCTCTCATCAACATGCAGATATGACCATGAATACATAATATTTTGAGCACACGCAATTAATTTAATTTGAAATTGAACTTTAACTCTGACTTTTGTAAATGTTTACACATTAAAAAGACGGTGTGTGATTTAAAATTATTTTAATTCTAATGCGTGGACGTCGACTCGTTAATCTCCTCAAAGGAATACTGCGCTACACACGCCCACTATATAAACTTTCAAAACTGTTTATATTTTTAAAACATTTTCCTTCCTTCTACCCACGTAATATTACGATTACGAATAATAAATCGCACATTAATTTAACACGGGTTTAAAAGTAGGAAATAAACAAAAGCTTACTAATGGGATGGGATGGGATGGGATAAATTGGCTTGAACGAAAATTGACATTAATATGACCTAATCGCAAGAGCAAATATTATTTTTTTTCTGTCTGTATAAATTAATTTTGCACAATGCGTAGGTGTGTTTGTATTTTTAAACATGTTATTCTTTTTAATTTTATTTACATATTTATTCATTCCGCCTCTTCCTTTTCTTATCCCGATCGTCCATCCATGCCCTTGCATAAAAGTATGTACAAATCCTTGGGGCAGAACATTTGTTCCGTACACATATTTACATGCACATTCAACAGGGTGGTTAATAATAACTTGCATAGGCCAACCAGAAAGAAATGAATTGTACATTTCTTAGTCTGGGTCAGGTAGGACGTCTCACCGAAATGTATATCACTGCTTTCACCTTGGATTGCAGGGAGGAGTTCTGAACCACCCTGTACATATTTCCGTAAAACTTTTGTACCTTGACTTGTTTCAATATTTAATGTTCCTACAATATAGTGGATGGAGGCACAAGACGGAGAATCCAAACGACAGATCCGTTCCCGAATGTACAAACTGAGGGAAGAAAGACTCAAGGATTTTTACAATCGAGAAGGTGTTTTGGAAAATATATTGAATCCAAGTCCTGAACCCGACGGAACGGATGACAACATTATCTGTGTTATGGGAGATAAAATGGCGACAATGAAGATGACGGAGAATGGAGATCATTCGAAAAAGAATAATCGACTAGTGAAACAGAATGACTCTAAAATGACTGTGAATGGAAAATCTGGCGAAAGTGTCTCTGCAACAATGATGACCACAACTGTCACGAAAGATGGTTCTTACTCAAATAACAAAACGGCATCGGCAGCCAGGTCCCGAACAATCGTGACCGAATCCTCCACTACAACCAACGCGGGTGTAACCACAAAATCTGGAAGAATTACCAAAACCGTCACTCAAACTGGAAAATCACCAAAAATCACGATAACCGAAATTAAAGAAACTTCTCCAGGTGCGACGACGGTCACAACCAAAACCAGTGGTCAACCACGATTCATGTCAGCCACTAAAAGTAGCGAATTAGGTAGCAATCGGGTCAAGGAAGGTTCTCCAACCAGTCGGACTATGACCGAACCGGAAACAAGAATTTCTAAAACCGTGGTCACAAAAACAACATCTTCTAGAATGAGCGGGGCTAAATCTAGCCGTGAGACGAGCCCAAAAGGTCGCGCTGCAATTGCACCTGCGCCAGTACCTAAAGATAAGGTCACACCCGCAAAAGATAAGGCCGAAGAATCCATCATAAGGGAATTGGACATTCTGGACACTTTTTTGTCTCAAAGGAGTACCTCTGTTGAAGAACCGCCCGTTATAATTGGGAAGCAGATCAATGGTACATTGGAATCAGTGAAAAGCACGAAAAAAGTGGTCGCGAAAGAGAAGGAATTAGTTGATGTACGGATTAGCGGTTTAGAACCACCGATGACGAAGAAAGTGTACAAGTATGACTGCCCTGGGGACGACCATCACGGTCATAGCCATGAGAAGAAATCGATTTCAAAAGAAATTCAAGCTACAGGAGTTGTGAAAACTAATGCAAATGCAAATACAAAAAAGTCAAACATTGAAGACGAAATCATTCTTGACACTTCCGAGTATGAAGATAGTCGTAAAGTTAAGGGTAAAACAACCACCGCACGTGGAGCATCATCATCTTTTAAACCGACTCCAACTTCTAAGACGACTCCGCTGTCAAGTGTCAAGTCAAATTTGAACGAATCACAAAGTCAAACGAATACAAAGTTATCGAGAGATAGAAATACGACCACGACCACATCCACGACGCTAAGTAAACATGAAAAATACGAAGCAGACATTTTGAGTCGTCCAAGCGTTTTCCAGAAAAAAGGGGGTCGACCTGACCCAAATCCAAGGACCAGAGCCAGCACGTCTGATTCATCTCCAGAGCGTGAACCACATAAAATCGTGAAGAAAGATGCGGCTGTTTGGGAGAAAAAGATTGACGCAGTTGACGGAGATGATGAGAATGAAGATGACCCCTTGAAACCTCAAAGATTTGGTGGACAATCGAAAGGACTAGAAAGTCCAGGAGCAGTGCTGAAAGCAAAATCATTGTTTGAAACAAAGGCCACAGAGGCGGCCATGGATAAAAGTTCTGGGGGATTTACCCCTGGTGGTGCCAGTTTCAAGGTGACCAAAAATGCAGCTATTTTTGAAGCTCGGTCCCGTGGGGAAAGGGTCAGCATTTCCTCTGAATCGTCTTATGCAGCCGGCGACGATATTGTCAAAGAGGTCACGTCAAGTATAGAAACTCCGGCTAAACCAAAGACAGTCGAAACTCCGAAAAAATCATCCCGGCAAAATTCTGTAGAAAAAATTAAGTCTATGGATTCTTCATCGGTTAGAACGACCCAGTCAAAATCTGTGGAAAATACAGTCGTTAAAACTAAATCTATCGATTCTTTGTCCAGATCAACTCAGCAGTTCAAAACTTTCGATACCTCGGTCAAACAAGAAAATCGTCAGCGCAAATCGGTGGACACCGAAATCAAACCTAAGCAGAATGAACCTCTAGCCGAACCTGAATCGCCGGGAAGAAAGAAGGTGGTGACTAGGACATCTTCATCAGCGCTTGTCGAAGCAAAACTAGAGGCTCTACAAAACCGTTCCACTAAATCAACCGTGGGTACTCAGAAAAGATTGCTTGAGACGATTGACATTGAGACTATTGAGAATGTGGAGGAATTAGAGGGTCTTCTGGACAGAGCAACGGATTATGATGAAAGAAGTAAGATTCGTGGGCGAATTCGAGTTTTGAAAAGGAAGAATAATTTGGATAAATCTGTGGAACCCCAAGGTACTCCATCTAATGTCACTGCGACAAGAAAAATTACGGAAACCGTAAGGGTCATAAGTACTGCGACTACCACTGCTGCCACAACTGGCGTTAGAAATACTGGGCCGAATGCGAAATTGTATACTGGAAGAAAATCCTCCGATGAACTGCCGAGGTCGGTAAGAAAGTACTCGGACGAATTGCCGAGATCAGTAAGAAAATCCTCAACGGAGTCTGCAGAGAAAATTACTCGGAAAATATCTGGTTCCGAAATCCGAAAAAAAGATTCAAGAGAAACTTCACCAAAATCAAGAAAGTCACCGGACAAGGAACGTTCACCGACCCCAACGGTCGCCACCAAAAAATATGAACGCAGACGGACTTCTAAAGAGACGACGGAAATATCGAGTGTCAGAATGGAACGAAAGGCCAGTGGAGATTCCGCCAAGGGAAGTCGAAAAAATTCGGATATTGTACCTTCGGAATCGCAATCCAGAAAATATTCAAATCGTAAGCCTTCGACTGGTGAAGACCACCCTGGGAGACGAAGGTCATCAAAGGAACAAACGCCAACGAGGATCAAATCCCCATCACCAAGGGTCAAATCTCCATCACCCAGCCTCCCGGAACCGACACGTAAATTTTCCAATGAGAAATCTTCATCTCCACAGAATCGTTCCAGGGAAGCAAGTGCTGAATTGTATTCAACCCGTCGTATTTCGAAAGATAAGGTGGAGGACGAACCAAAACCCGAACTCAGATCTTTGATTCCACGCCGATCACCTTCACCAGACCAAAAAAGATTCCAAGAGTCCTATTCAAGAAAAACATCACGTGATCGCACTTTACAACAGAAAAATTCAATTGAAGAGTCGGAAAGATTAAACCTGGAGAAAAATGAGTCCGCGACTACCAAGTTGAAGAAAAGATTTTCACGGGACAAAGTATCTCCACCAAAAATTCCCAAAATTGATGATGCAGAAAAAACGGTAGAAGACACAAAACTAAAGTCCGAATCGACAAAGGTTTCAACTTTTACAAGAGAAAAGTACGAGAAACCAAAAATTGAGAAACCGGAATTTGACACTAGACCCGTGAAATCAACTGCGGAGAAGAAAATGGACACAACTAAATCTCAAACGACCAATGCTACCAGAACCGTCAAATCAACAACAACAACAACAACAACAGCAACAACAGAAAAGAGGAGACTTTCCGAGGACATCGCAGCTACAACTCCAGACATTCCTTCAAAACAAAGAAAACCTTCTCCAAATCGGAAGAATTCCAATCCAGATGGTCAGGGTGTTGAACGTAAATTTAGCCGAAAAAATTCTGAAGGTGTGGAACCGAAATTGAATCGAAAAACGTCCGACAGTGTAGAACCTAAATTAAGTCGAAAGAATTCTGAGGACATTGGTGAGTCATCCACGACAAAGCGTTTTGCTTACGACCGAAGAAATTCTTCAAAAGAAATAAAGGTAACCGGTACTGACACCACCGCTCAAGACAAGGAAAATTCGGATGGAACAGCGGCTAAAGTATTCAAAAGCAGTTCCACAACTGTCACCACGACCACTAGCGGCGGGACTGGGAATTACAGATCAAATTTAACAACTCCGTCTAAAACCAAAACTGGTTCTGGAAACGTGACCCCACGCCAATCCACACCCACAGCGACGGACTCAGTGACCTCTAGCTATGGGATTGGCCCAACTGATGACAACGGCACACCCTTGTTTGGACTACAAGCTCTGAGAAAAATTAAACAAGTTCAGGAACAAATATCATCTTCGAAAACTGACGTGGTCACAACTGACCGCAACCAAAGAGGTTCTCCATCTCCACCTCGTCAAAGAAGTCCAGGGCCGAAATCTGAAAACTCAATCCGCTCCAGTAATTTGTATGGACTTCGTGCACTTCGTAAACCCAAGGAAACAATCCCTGACCCTGCGACCTCTCCAGAAGACCAATCACAATCTGACCCGGATAACAAAATGGACAGTGACAGACCGGGGTGTGCTCCAAAGTCAATTCTTAAGAAGACTTCGTCATTCTCTAGCAATAAGAGTGATTCCAAGACAGACATGGATACTATCGGTGGAACAACCACTTCTTCGACAACCGTTTCCAAAGTTTTTACCTCAACGACCTCGGGTGGAATAACAACGACTGACGAGAAGAAAAGATCATCACCAGAGCCTTCCTTGTCACGTGGACGAGTTGGAAGGTCATCCGTTCGGGAAATGTCTAAGAAATTTGAAATCGGTGGGGATGGAGATGGGAATGGAACTCAGACTAGAATCTCAGTTGTGACCAAGAGTAGTACCATTCGAGGGATTGCACCAAATGAACAAGATTTTGGAGGTCAAGATCAGGATGGAACCACAACAACAACTGTGACCACAAGGATTCAACAAAGTGGTACCGGTGGCAGAAGTTTTTTGACGGACTCTTCCCCAGCTCAAAACTTAAATGATGTTTTGGAGAGAATGAAAGGGGAGGAGTCTTTGGATGAGGAGTCTGGACGGAATTTATTGAATAAATTCATCGGTGCTCAGATATTACTTCAAGGAGTCGAGCCATTGGTTCTCACTGGGTCAAAGGTCAGTGTTTTTATTTTATTTACCTTACTACTAAGTTCACCAAGGTCCATAATGGTCTTTTGATGATCCGGCCTGGCAATTCGGAATTTGCGGGTCAAAAATCTTTGATTTGAGGACCATAGGATCTGAACACCTCTCGATAAAAGTGAAAGGTATTGAACTGACTTTTCCGGATCAGACCAGACACACAAGATTAAGACTGGTTTGGCCTTTGCGGATCATACGAGATGCGTTAATATTTTGACAGACGAAGCCTTTGTGAATGGTCAATAACCCGAGAGATGAAAATGACGTCCAAGCAGTCCAGTCCAGACAAAACTAAGGCGGGGGTGACATAAAGAATCTCTCCCGCCTACTTTAAAATTTTCTGCCTGGTACTGGCTACCTGTGGAGTCATAGATGCCGGTGCTAGTGAATTTGTGGTTGCATGGCTCACTGCATACATTATTATTACTAAAACGGATTACCACCTGCAAAAACTTTTTTTTGCGACCGTCCTATGATTAACGAACTTGATTCATGCTCACAATTCTTCATCACGACAATTACACAACTCCATTTAAGGGAAAACTCTCAGAGTTTAAAAAAAATATGAACAGAAAGAAATGGGTTCGTGTTTTGGTCTTCGTAACAGAATAAAAGAGGCCTGCCTGGCAGCCACAGTCATTTTTATTTCTTTATAATCTTTCCCTTGCAGGGAATAGTTGGATTTCATTCAATTTGAAATATTATGGACGGCTGTGACAATTTATTTTCTACGTACAAACACATGTAACCTGAATTTAAAAATGCCATTCTACATAGGACGGTAGAAGAATGAGGACCAAATGTCAAAGAACTTCTCAAAATATCATATGTACCGTAATTACCGAATTAGAACGAGAGATTAAATTATTTTTTGAATTTTTTTGACTACCAGATACGAGTTGGCATATTTTTGAGGGTTTTGGCAGAATCGAATGGTGGGGAAATTGTAGGTGCCGACAAATAGGTCTTAAGAGCACTTGTTTTAAGACTGTTATTGACGAGTCTCTGAAATGTCGTTAGCATTAATTGGCTTGGCATTGTGCACCTATGACAGATGTAAGTATATGTGGAAAAGCGCAAGTCACAAGTGCAATGCAGGTGTAAAAAGTTTTTTTTAAAAAAGTAACTTTTTCTTTTCGGGTTTGGCAAAAGTGCACAACTGTTTTTTATTTATATATTTTGGCTTGTTAGATTTAGTTAGGTGATGATGAATGGTGAGAATGGTATTGGTATTGAGGCTAATGGTTTTCCCGTTCTAAAACTTGATATATAGTTTATTCAAAACGAAAGCTTAAGGTTATTGGCTGTGACTGTGGCTCGGAGGAATAAGTTGGACTTGGAGTTGGTCCTTTTTTTAAACTTTGTGAAGTCGTCTATTCAAGTCATTCAGCCATTCATTCATTTACATATTGGGACTCTTCATTCCAAAAGACATGGAAGGATTTGGAGATTCAATTTAGAAACATGTCATCTCAAAAACCCCCTTTCACTCCATTCAAACTCCAACAACATATTTATACAAATAGGACGCAAAGACGTCAAGACGTGATCAGCACAGTTCCATACATTTCACAAATAAGTCTTATACTCCAAATACAGTGTGGTCAAAAAGTAACCAATTTTCCTCACTAATTGCCAATATGCTGATTTCTATTAATAGTTTTATTTATTCGCTTAAACCATAACAAACATATCCCAAGACAATGCACACTGGGGGTTATAGTCTGGACTTATTAAATATCCTGAGTTTTGGGATAACAGACAGGTATCGCACATTCTTTGTCAAATGATGCCTTATCGTTATCGAAATGGGTATTTCAGTTCGTCTCCACTAAAATCGTGGGTAGTCCAATACTTCTGAACCACCTTGTGTGTATGAAATGAAGTCATTTGAAGCTATGAACAGTTGGAGTCCACGGAAGTTTCGGGAGTTTTAGATGAAGGCTATGGGCGGGTGCTAATAGAAAATTTTGTCTTGGCCCATGAATTCATGATTCACGATTCACGAATATTCTCAATCTCAGCCGATCTAGCATACGCTGAGCAAGGTGGCCATGGCCAAATCGTTTAACGTACACACGTTACGTACTACGTAACTTATACTTGTTGACAAGATATGACATGGGATCGGATTTTATTCCTTCCTATGGTACGATACCCGACGTCATGTTCGTTGATGTTTTTATGGGAGAATTCTCCGCAGAACTCAAGTTCAGATTTTATCTCGATACAACTTTCATGACTTGTTTCTGCTCCGCCATGTCGGATTTTGTACAGTGTTGACCTCTTGAGCTAATTCTGTAATCCGAAGTGCAAATTGACATTTAGGAAATATAATGGTACGCTCACAATGCATTATGTTATGTGTGTTCGCTCCGAAATAGCATGTTTCAGATGTCGCTAGATTCCCGGTAGAATTTATTTCAGATTCTCTACAGATATCTGAAATCTTATGAAAATCTCATATCAGATAATACTTTCTTCCTCGTTGAAATAGACGATACGCCATCATTCGACACAGAATGTATGATATCTGAATTCTTCCATTGCCGAACTCAGGATGAATTAATAAGTCTAGAGTATGACCCCAGTGTTCTTGATTAAATTTCGTAAGAAACATGCAATTCAGATAAAGATATCTGAATTTCGTCATTTATGTCGCAATTTTCAAAATTCTTTAATAAGTTAAAAATAAGGACACCGAAAAGTCGTATTACGATGACGTAGTCCAAACGTGCGGAAATTAAGTCGTCAAAATATATTGTGTTGTTAATTTTCTAAAAATAAAAATACACCGTAATTTTTATAATTGTGACGTAATGGACCAGAATCCGGATCGTAGAAATACGAAACTGTTGACATGCACAGAAAACTCCGGACGCATTAAATAAAATTAACTCGTAAATTTTTAAGTATCGATAATTCAAATCGAGAGTTAAAGAATGAGTTTGCAAAAATGAAGTAATGTTTGTTTAGATTTCCGATGTCATGTCACGTCTTACGTACACGACGCTACAGATTTTTCAGACCAAATTTGGTTCTCTTCGTTCAAAAAGTTTATTTTTACCCATGATTCATTCATGGTTGACTACAATGTGGTGTATGGATGAGGATGTTGGTGTTTGCCAAATAACCTTTACAAAGAACAAGTGGAGAGTCAAAGAGAGGGAAAGCCTTCTATTTTGCAATGAGATTCCCAAATGTCTAAAGACAATTGCAAAGGGCGGATA
This sequence comes from Protaphorura glebata, assembly GCA_034694305.1. Lineage (NCBI taxonomy): Eukaryota > Metazoa > Arthropoda > Collembola > Poduromorpha > Onychiuridae > Protaphorura > Protaphorura glebata. Next base: position 2,885 of record JAQFYE010000820.1, on the reverse strand, counting down.
TTTGGATTAATTCACGCCCGTCCTATTCTTACATAATATTATAAAAGATCAAGCGATGAAGGACAAGGCAAGATATTTTGGATTCATCCAATAAAAAATGGAACTGACTAGGACTAGACATAGACATAGACATGTTTTTATTTATTTTCTGTATATACAGGCGGCGGATGAATGACTTCTCTCAAGTACGGAAATACCCGGGTATTAGCTAACTATTCAATGTGTCACAGGCAAATTCTTAAACTTTTGTACCATTTAGCCAATTAAGAGTGCCAGAAGTTGACTCGTCATAGAGGTTGCCCTTGCTGCCTCATTACAATTAATTCACTAACTAATTTCTTACTTTTCTTTAGTATAATATCGGCGGAAACGCTGCTACAGACATTAAATTCTGTACTCTTTGTTAAAAAAAAATTGATTATCTGAATATTTTATAAGAAGAGTACAAAATTCTTCTCTGTTCCTTGTAATTTAATAATTAAGTACTTGCGACATTTTCCGGAGCCCACGGCATAGAAATTTTTAAAGAAGTGTGCGTAGGAACCTTATGTTGAATGTGAGTGATGAGGCACAACCAGGTATACCGTAAATGATCGATTTAAAGCCCGATTTAATTAAAAACAGCTGTAGCCGACCCTAATTCGAACTACGCGCTCTTATAGAACGTTACCCAGCGTTAATTGGTTATCCGGCGCTTAATCGATCATTTACGGTATCAGATTTACGAGTGCAAAAGCTTTGCCATGAACTAATCAAATTGTCAACCATTTTCCTGCGACACATGAAAAATACAGAGATGCCGAGAGTTCGGTGTTCGTAAATCAGATGAACTGGATGTCGGAGTTGTAAATTTTAAAATATAGTAGTAGTAGTAGTAGGACAAATGGTTTTTAGAAAAGTGTGAGGTAGGTAAATGCATAGAACGGAACGGACTCGTGAAGGAAGTCGTAATAATGGTCCAAAGTAAAGGTTTTGAAAAGTTAAACGGTGCGGTGTGAGAAAAATACCCGAACCCGGGTGTTTTTTGGACGGGGTGCCTGAAATAAAGTTGTGTTTGAAGAGTGTCGGGTGCAAAAAGATTTGTTCCCTCCATCGAGCTATTTTTGGGCAAAGAGTACTTTTCTTAGAACACGAGCGATTCAGCAGCGTTTAGAACATGAAGTCGAAGTCACAACTAGTAGATTTTTTTTTATTCAAGCAAACTCCGACTGAGTCCAAAACTCCAAATCAGAGCACCCAGACACTACGTCCCCCCTGGGTTTTCGTGCCAAAAAAAGGAGGGGATTTTCCTCATGAATTTCTGTTGTTCCAACTTTTTACCACCTTTACAAAATGTTCAAACAGTTCTCCTCCTTCGGGGTTTGGAAAAACTTTCCTCGTCCTTCGTCGTCGTCGTCGTCTTCTTTTTTCTTCTTCATGTCAATTCAAAGTGTTCAAACTAGTATTAATACACTATTTTGATCCAAAACAAAACACTAATTTAATATTTGTGAAGAAATCTTATTAAGTGTGAACGTGAGTGATATATTAATTGTTTAACACGTTTAATTATCTTCTAAAAAAGGTCACATCTACGACCATGTCTCAAAGCCTTGTCATCAACGGTGTCGACGTGGATCAGGAAATGGACGGAAATAAACTAAGACAACTTGTAAGTCAATTTAAATCACAAAATTTCCACAAAATTTACCCTTTTTTTTTAAAAAAAAATGAACATTTAATGTTGGTAATTTCTTGTATCGCATAATTTTTTCAAATTATTTTCGCATAAAGTACTTTCAGTAGAACTTGAAGTTGCTTTCGATATCAGCAGACTTTGAGATTTTTTATCCCACCTGATTTTATCGTCGATAGTATTATCAAATCAGATATTCGTGCGAGTTGACTTACGCTTGAAATGTTATCGCGGAGGTACGTACGTTCACGGAAGTTTTCGAAGGTCTACTTGGTATCGCACACCTGTTAAATGACGCCATAACTTAGGACATCCGAAGAAATCCGACTATAGTCCCACCTGTGTGAACTTTTACATATTCAGCGGTATACCTGCGCTGAAATTTATTGTCTATGTGGACCCAATAATATTATTATTATTATTGGCAAACAGTTGAAAGCCTGACGGACATGGAGGTGGTTCCAGCCTCGTTCTGGGACTACGGCACGTTCCATATAAATTCCTGAGAACCAAGTTCAAAGTTTTGTTGGAATCTCCTAGGAATTCCTCACATGTCATTCATTTCATTCCACATCTCCTTCAATTCGTTTTTTTTTTTCTTTTGGACGTTTTCTACCGCTTCACTCTGGATATTTATGAACGTTTTCTTCTTATTTTTTCTCAGATGGAAGCTTGTGACGGAGACGCCGAACGTTCGAGGATTGAGACAAGACTTAGGTCTCTCGGTAAGTATTTTTTTTTAATCCTAAGACTTTTCCACCTACTTGAAATTTTATAACCGGATTTTACCGGGTTGCGCGCGGTGAACTCATCACTTTGGTATTTCCCGGTGAAGAAGCCGGATGCATTTTCAAGAATTTTCATTTTCTTATTATTATGTAAAAATCTCGGAACTGGAATTGAGCATTGTTGACAAAGTTTTCAGATTATAGACGTCTGAGCCCGAAGTCACGGAAAACGCAAAATAATTTGGAAATGTCATAAAGTACGCCAAACGTAGCTTCAATTTTACCCCTGATGGGGGTAATGTCAATTCAAGTTAGGTTAGGTTCGGTCTGAACTCGCAATACCTTTGGATTTACCAATTAGAGTTAGTTTGAACGGATTTCGGGATTTTATGGTAACATTGCATTCCAATCTGAATTGACATTTTTGTCGGATATGATACAGGTGAGGTCAAATTGAATGTTGAGGTAGTGCATAGTGACTG
>JAQFYE010000819.1:0-29021 GCA_034694305.1 Protaphorura glebata | reverse complement strand
AAATTACACTTTAATTAAGTTTCTTTTGACTTACTGATTTCTATTGGTGGGGTGAAAAAGAATTATCTAACTTTAGGCCAACTCGGAACCAAAGACCCCGCCTGAAGCAATTTATATATTTTGAAGTACGTGTATATCCGAGTAATATATTTTCATCCGAAAAGTTTGAACTCAATGTCGAATGAACAGAAACATTTCGAAATTCACGGGTGTCGGAAGTCATGGCTGAAAAGTTAATACATTTCATTTCATAAAGTATTCCACCCTTCTTGCCCTGAGGAGATATTCTCACTCTTATTGTTAGGCGTTGCCTTTAAAACTGGATTCTAACTCCACAGCGTCTGTACTTTCACCATAGTGAAAGTGTATGGGATGGGCGCCATTTTCAATTGACAAGGGAATCACTTTTCACCTCAAGATCGTTCACAAAACTTCCTACTCCCTTCCACGCATGTATTTTTCACTGAAATCTCCACTAAACAGCTGAGCTGAAGTACTGACGCATGAGGAAGGAAATAATTTGTCTGTCGACGAGACTATGATAAACGTGAGCAAGCCAAGAGAAAAGAGTTATTATACTGAACATTTTAGCCAGGCCCAAAGTTTACATGAACAATGGTTTCCTTGTGAGTCCGATAAAGGTGACTAATAAAGCCGTACAAAGCTTTGCTTTTTATTTGTAAGCCTTCCGCAAGCTCAATTTGAGCCACCAATTCATTGCCGATAGGATGATAGGAACGAAGCCAAAGTCTAGGAATAGATTATTGTGAGGATAAGACGGTCTTTTAAATGAAGAAACTCTTGGAATTTGATTTCAATAAAAAGGCGGATCTCTAATCACAGGAACCAAGCTGAGAGTTTCTCGCTGGAGTCTTTTCGTCCCAAGTGAAGTCTAACTGATAACAACCACTGGATGTCAGCCTGTTTCCCTAATACTTTCTTGGAATAGAATCCGGCCAACACTTCCGTCGTCATCGTCATCGTCCCACTTGATTGAAGCACTCGTTTATTCCACTTAGGAGTTTGTATTACTTTGGCTTTCCTTCAAAGCCTTGCTTTGGTTGGTTCTTTTTCCAAGTCATCCTCAATTACATTCACAGTCACACAGCTCACAATGTAAAATTTAATTATTGCCCCAACTGAAATTAAAAGGAACAAGGGAAAATTTCACATCAACCTAAGCCTTAAGTCTAGCTGCAGATGTTTCACACTTTGTCGCCCTGTAGTTGTGAATAAGTTTCATTTTATGGTTTTTAATCATCCTCATCCGCGGAGGTAGTTCCGAGTGTTATATCATAATAGTACAGGGTACCAAAAATATGTTGTCCACTATGACCTTAGGAACAACACCAAAATCTCTGGCGAAATTATTTCACGATTAGTTTAACTTTTTGAACTGGACAAACTAATTCAATAGAAGGGGACTCAAATTGTGATTAATGTCCGGATTATTTTTTTGGGTTCTCTTAGATTAGATCTGAAAAATTCAAGACACTTTCTACTTAATTCTTTGTGCTATCTGCGCAAAGCAGGCACTGAGATACAAAAAGTCGGACCTATTAATGGGTTGATTTATTACAATCGTTCTGGCCATATATAAAGAAATTATTTCATTAATTGTGAGTTCTGACTTATATTCTTCCTTTGGTTGATTTTTCTCACCCTTGAATAAAAGGAATATAATCCAATTGGCATTCCCGGAAGGCAGCAATTAAGATCAAGTGTTCTAATATTTTTTTTTAGGAACATTGGTACTCCTTAAAACTCCAACGGATACACACCTTTTTGAAAGCACCAAATCAGACGGAGATGTCGAATCCCACAGCATAGCAAGGTATGGACTATAATACGTACCACCATTCTACAAGAGCCTGACTTCTAATGGCCTACTATACTTTCTGGCAGTAGTTGCGTATGAGATCAGAAGTGGACAATAATTATGTGACACCTTGTATAATACAGTACTTTTGTCGTATCAAGTTTCACGTTTCACGTTCACTCGCTTTCATGGGATGGAATTAATCTCTCTCTTTGAGTATAATAAGAGTATACATGTTGGGTGCGAGGACGGAAAGTTTATTACCTCTGGCATTCCAAAACTTCACAATTAAGAAGTAGTAAGATGATGGGAAATGTGTTTTTGGGGACACCTTCCTTCTTAACTATCTTTCTCCGCTAGGGTACGGTAGCTGGAAGGGAAAGAAAATAATTAAACCCGAAGGAGTAAGAGTGATTACTGACTTTAGAATCAGAAGTAATTTGAGTGAATTTCTTAATTCTACTCTACGGCGAAACCGTAAATTGAAAATTGGGACGGTTGACGGATGTAGTATTTGGTTACGTCGAGTCTGTCGAAAAATTTCGACTAAGTATCTCTTTATGAGGCGTACATTTTACAGATCACTTTATTCGGTATAGTGTCGGATACCATCGTCAATTTAACGCCGTGCGCCACACATGATATTTAAATAGAATTATTGATTATAAATTAATTTTATCTAAAAATGTCTCTGCCTCGAGCGTGATTCTTGTGAGTACAATGACTTCCGTGCTAAATTCTTCTGCAAAATTTATTTGTCATTGTATGTATTGCGATCATGGATTCCAGCCGGGTGTAGTAAAATGTTATGAATCACCCTGTACAAGGACTAGAAAAGTAAACATTTCTGCTTTAAGGAATTACGGATCTTGCTAGATAGTGGCATGACTTCTTTAACATAACATGTAAGATTTATGGATTTATTTGTTACTCAAATAGGGAGCTCAGCACAATATTATCTTGCTTGAGAGGTCAGGCAAAAGTGACAGCATCGAGCTATTTTCTTTTACTGCTTCACAAGTCAGCCCTCTCTGAGGAATTTAAGTACTTGCTGTGTATGATGTGTATGATATGTCAAATGTTTATTCTCCGTCTAATTCTTTTTATTATTATTCTTCATTTTAAAATTATAGTAGTGTCTAGTGTGTCCAGTTAAGAAAACAAGACTGAAATAATTACTATATCTATATGATTTTGTGAAAATGATTATATTTATATGATTTTGTCTTATGACTTTGACACGGAAATAAACCTCATTCTATTCTATTCTATTCTAATCTAATCAGACGCATTGAGCGTTAAAGGAAATGGAGTAAACCTGGAGTACCACAATGCCGGGTCAACATTACCTTCCCATGAATTTTTATGTTGTGAAATTCAATTTTAATTTTCAGATCACTTAGGAATGATATTCTCATGGTTCAGCTGTTCTGGAAGACTGCGCTGATAAGTTCTTTGAAAAATTAACGTAACTGCATCTGGTATTAACATATATTCGGTTCATATGTTTTTCCACTTTGTCAGCTTCCCAAATTGTTGGTAATACCTGTATTGCATTCTTTCAGAAATTACTAGCAAGAATTGAACCCGGGACTTCATGGAGTAAACCAAATATTACACCTTAGAGCGTAATACCAAATTCCCTGTAACATATGATAACATTTTCGCTGCCCGGAACATAGTAGGATTGTAAATTACGAGCCCGGTTTCTAGTAAGGAGACTGAACATATTAATCAAATCGCGGAACCAGATTAGATGAATTTTATTGATTTGTTCAGCCTCCTTCCTTCCTAGAATGTTCTGGAATTTCGAAAATATTCAAAATAATGCTCTCGCCTATGGCTGTTGATGAGCACAATACAGCTCCAGCCGCTAGGTTGATAGCAAAATTACTATACAAATATTGTTGAGCAGTAAATTGGTTGAACCTGTAAAAACATGCAGGCTACGAACAATTTACGCATCGTCTGTTCTGTATTTTGTATTTCTAACTGGTTTTGAATTTGAGTAACCCCTCAGTTTTCTCGTTGCTTTATTTCCCCCTTGAATACAACCAGAACCAATTTAATTTAGAGTATCAAAACAAAGGCAAAGGCATAGACACAGTTAAATTAAATGAAAATGAATTTACCACACACTCATGAAACCAACTAAAATAACAGAAACGGATTCGATAGAATTTTACACATAAAGCTAATTTGGTTAGTTTCCCCAGTTTTACAATTCTTTTATTACAATTTTCATCCTGTCATAAAAGTTTAGCAATTCACTATAGCCAAATTCCATATACGCCTGACATATCCCGCAAGGTATCTACTTTTAATGTGAAGACAGGAGATAGACTCGTCTCGAAACAAACGCGAAACCATCCAAACATGTGTCTCTGTATATCCTTCTAAAATTTTCTTTTGAAGTTCCATGAGCATAGTGCTGTCAACAAGAAATGAAGAAAATATTTTATCTTCCGGCTCATATTCGAGACCCGGAGACCTTTGTAATGACTATAGATCTCGGTGCCATAGAATCTGATCTGAGATTCTCACGTAAAGTTTTTTCCTTGTCAGTTACATCTGCTTGGGAACTTCGCGAACCCATATACTTTAGTCAGATCGTTATTCGTGCATATTTACCGCCTCCATTGGAAAATTGCAAATTGTAATAGCTCAACTTGCTGTGAGTCAGCCGCCGTGTGAAATGAGGCGTATGATGAAAAATTAGAGTCATTCATTTTGTGACGCCTACAGAAGAGACCTTGCATCCGTCACTCACCACTTTCACCGTTTCAACAGCATATTTATGCCAAACGCTACCAGGAAGCTTGTGGAATACGTATTGCTGGGTTAAAACTTCTTCATGTCTTACAAATATGAATATAAACTTCTCAAAGTTGAGGAGTTGTAGTACGTAATATATAACACTTTATTTCCATCCATCCAATTTCTTTTCAACAAACTTACAATTTCAACCGACTTTGCTTTCCCTTCAAAATAACATAAGTTTAACTCTTGCACAACTTTAGGCAAATGAATGTCGAGTGAAGATGGAATGAATTTTTCACAAACGATTTGTACTGCCGCACAGGGTAAATGTGCGAGATGATTAGTTGATTTTGGGCGTATGACGATTAATCAATGCGGGTGGCGTATCTTCTATCTAATAAGATGGCACGAATGATTGATCTATTCGTAACTAAATACTTTCATTGGTCAAACGTCATCGCGTATATTTGAGGAGAAAGGGTTGCATTTTTAAGGTATTCCTAGCAGTAATAAAAAGACAAACTCCAAAAAATGATCCACCATAAATCTATTATTGTCTACTCGCGAAATCGAGGTCTCAACAACAAAGCTATACACTTGCTACTTGATTTATTCGATTATTGTTTCTGAAGCAGATAAAATACGGTTGGCTTGTAACAGGTCGGTGAGAATATGAAGTGAAAACTATAAGATACAGTAATTTATCCAGTTTGGATTTTATTCAAGATTGTACGCAACTGTTAACGCCTTTTACATCCGATCTTCTAGGCATGAAAATTATCGAATCTCCGTACAATCCAGCCAAACTGACAAATCCCTTTCCTTGTAACCGACTCTGGGTTACAAGTTTATGACTTTGTGAAGCCTCACATTATCGATGTAATGTAAAAGTTTAAATTGGAAAAGAAATCGGGTGACCCCCTACAATCGTTTTGCTCAAACTATTTTTGTGGCCTATTTGGATTCCAATTGCATTTGAGAGGTTCACACATGAACCAAATTACTCCACTGCCACTCCATACACACGTCAGTCAAGAAATTCCTTTAATTCCACAGCGATGGCATCCATTCTGAAAATCCATATATGTGAAACACACCCATCCACCCTTCTCATTCGAATTCTTTGGAAAAATTGAGTTTTTAGACCTCATGCATCTCATTGAATCGAATTCTACCCCGGGTCCTTTCTTCATCCATTCACTCACTCAATTCAATTCAACAGTTGAATGCTAGAAATATTGAAAAATATGAAATCTACAAAAAAAATTCTAGTGAAGGAAATCTCTTTGTGCGATACACGCATGAGATTCCGCTTCCTACAGACGTGGATGTGTAATGTCGTCCAGTCCAGTACTATGTTATCTACTGGAAATTTTGAAGCAGACTCACTCAATTTATTTAAAAAATGTCTTTTATGTACTCAAAGAGAGAACGAAAACGCACGAGTTGATGTAGTTGTAGTCAAACCGAGATCGAAACTACACTGGTACACTAGAAAGTCAGTACAGGGTAGTTCATAATATTTTCACCATCTAAGATCAAGCTAAGATGAAAGTGCAAAAGAGTGGTTTAGGAGTCATTGGAATCGTCATTTCAATCCAAGGAGCTAATTTCCAATGAAATCACAAAATTTAAGCATCTCTCAAGGGTTACAGTATTGATTTTCCTTTGAGCACTGCAGCACGACGGATATATATCGCCACCAAAATCAAAAATTTAAATCCTCTAAAATATCATATTTCACTCTTTCTTAAATAAACCCAGCTTATTGAGTGGAAGATGAATTGTTGTACGCCACCTTGGCCCTGTGCACGTACGTCTGATATGGATGGTTTGTCTGACGGTATGTATGTTTTTGAAGATACGAACAGCGGCGTCCTTATATAAAATTCCTATTTCATATATCGACTGTGTTGCTCTTTCATTCGCTTTATAAATAAGTCATTAAATATGTCCTCAGAAGCGATGAACACAGTAGTTGTTTTCAGCATTCATCCCTACATGACTTTCACTCTTGAGTTCTTATGCATTAGGTACTATTTGGAATTTTTGTTTGAAACGGAAACATGAGTTTAGTAAGCTATTTTCCCAAAAAAATAATCACATTTCATTGATCGGACATTAGCGAGTTGGGCCAAGGTCGGAGATTTGGCTTGAAGAACTTCACGTCCTAGCGTTGACATCGTAGAGTTTGATGCTCCTGCTAAAAACATATAAGCGCACCAATCACGTCTACAAGAAATATGTACAAAAATTGAGAGAAGAATCATAAATCTCGGGTATTCTTGCAGGAAGAATATTATCCCTGCCTTTTATTGCGGTTAGCCGGTTCGCAGAGCGTAGCGACCCTATTATCGCTTCGGCACATGTTTCAATTTCTCAGTATGTTCAAATGAGGAGGCTCAAACCTTGCCTAGAAAAGTACGTCGTAGAGCGAAAGTGAAAGTAAAAGTCACCCTACGGCATAACACATGCCCACCAGTGTATTTTTAGCGGCCAAACGGTGAGACTTTTGGGGTAGAACCTTCACAAAACTTGTTCAGGATCACAGGGCCTACAACATATCTAAAATTGAGGGAACTCCAACGGCGTACTTTTTTCATAAGGTTTGTGCCCCCTCATTTCAACTTTTACATGAAATCCATTGCTAAACTGACCGTCAACAGAATGGAAATATTGTCTCGGTAGAGCGATGGAGGTAATACAGAAGCCTTTAATTCGTAAGCTCGAAGTTAGACTTTTGTCTGAAATAACAACCACTATTTCGGTAACGGAATGCCGTGCACTGTGTTCCTATAACATCAAATGATATGAGAACTACCATATCGTCGATAGAACAACTCGATAGAACAACTTTCCTTGGTCAAGTTTAAGAGTTTGAGAGGAAAATCAATCACAATCAGAAAAGAAGTCTGTGTAATAATTGTCTTTGTACTGCATTGTGGAAAAGTTGGCATCAGACAGACTCTTTTGCTTGCCTTGCTGAATACTTGTAAACCAAAAGTACAAAGACTTTTCCTTAGCCTCAAGTGAAAGTCTCTGGACGAGATTAAAGGTTAAGTTCTGAAATAATTGTTTCAGAACGAGAAATAGTAGTCCAAGACAAACAAACTAAACCTCTCTAAATGGTCTGAACCTTGTGCAACGCTTCCTATTAGCGTCTTTACAAACTAAAAGTATTCTTTATTTTGGAGACCACTGGATAAAAGAAAACGGAACGGTCCACCAGAACTCTCATTTCCGCTAATTGACTTTTCACCCGCAAAGGAAACACTCAATTGAAGGATTACCCCTAGGGAGGAAGAACTCAACCGCTGCCCCTCACTTTAACGTCACTGAATACCTTTTTGTTTTCTTCTTTTCCAAAAAGTCAATTAGTCACCGTCAAATTGAGCTTTGTGAGTTCCTGTCATCCATCATCCCATCCCTTTATTTGATGATGGCTACACAGACTAGGCTAGAAGACACGAATGAACTGATGGCAATAAAGCACACCGATTTTTAGCATCATCGACTCTTCTAATGGAAAATGAAGTGGTTCTTTCCACGCAGACAGGAGAAAAGCCTCCCTCCTGGCTCACTGGCTATCTCAAATAATTGCTCCATTTTACTCAAACCGTCAACCGTCAAAATCAACTCCCTCCATACAGTTGAAATGTTCGTTGATTGAAAAATGTATCGAATTTTCTATGGTACTACAGACGAAAAATACAAACTCTAACAGTATAAATAGACCCCAACTGCTTCGAAGTTTTGCTTAGGAACACCCATAATTCTGCTCTGGTAAACCGCGCCAGTTTGATTTCTCTGGAAACATAGCTGAATGAGCAGTGTTCGGAATCGACCAGTTGGCCTCTCCACGATTTTACTCAATACTTATAATGCGGTTGTGCTCCAGCCAACGTGTAAAAGCCAGGGTATCCCTCGACCTCCGTAGGTCACCAAAGTCATGCTACGGTCGTTTGCTGCGAAGGACCGGTTGATTGATTCATTTAATTATTTTTAAGTTTATACCAATGCAAATTAGTTTGTTGCCCCGAGAGGTCGCGAAAGTTGGACATATAGTAGTTTGTAATTTTGGTGACCTCTGACATTAACCTCACGGTAAAAATGACACTTCGTTTCAACGCTGCCGTAGCTTTGATGTTGATAAACTCAAACGAACAGGTCAGAGTATTATATGTATGTAAGATTTCCAAACTTGGGCGAATCCATCAAGGGTGCAACTTACCGGGGCGTCCTATCTATCTTCCTTCCTTAAAACTTTATAGTTCTACAAGCGTGCATACTGTCGTGTGTGATTTTACGATTAATACATCATCCACTCTTCTTCTAATTTTACTACGACCAAGGAACAAATAATTTATCTAATACATAGTTCAGTTTATGAAGTGTTCTTGAGAAATGCAAGTTCAGAGGCACCTGACACCCCATTAAATAATAATTCACGTCTTTCCATTTCGTTAGACTTTAAACTACAGAACTTTTCCTGTTTAAAAATTAACTACAGACGGAGAATCAAAACTAGGTCGATCTCCAATGGTAAATAATTAAGATGAAGGTAAGGCTACAACACACTTTTTAAACTTTTAACTCAGATTACTCAGTCTACTCAGATTAATGGTACAATATTTTGTACCAATTCAGTATCATCACCAAGGTAAGAATTACTTTTTTTATTAATTTTAGATTTCGGAAGGAATTTTGAAATCATTGTTAGGGAAACTGTTCGGGAAGCAAAGCAGGAGATATTATTAAGTTTTTCTTTAATCACGACTGGAAACTGACAACAAAGTATTTTTGAATCTGGCTTAACATTTGGTTAATTGGATATTATAGGGTCTAGGGTCTACTTTCATTCTACATATATTTTATTTCTATATAATTTTTTAATTGTATATTATTGTATAACTAACAATGGAGACGTCTCACGCCCCTTCTCACGCCGATTCGACTCAGATGAGCGTCACAAATATGACGGCTCGAAGCTCAGAAAACTCAAAATCACCGATTACGCAGAGTCAAAGTCGAGTACAAGTTGCCGGTGGTTCACAGAAAGGGATATTCTTTCTCATCTCAAGAAGAGTGACAGTTTCTTATGGACCGTACATGAATTTAGGAGTACTCGACTATCGCACGGAACGCCTGGATGGATTGATGAGTAAATCATAATTCACAATATGACATTTCCAAAGAATTAAGATCCTTTGGATTAGATACGATTGACATAGTCATTCATTTAAGACGGGTTGACTTCGAATATTTGCGCTAGCATTCAACGCATGCAAATTAAAAACTCAGGAAACGTGACCCATTTCTTGGGTTGCCGTAGACGAACTGAATAGCCAAATCAACTCTCGAAGAATACGCGATGTTTCTATCGGTCTATTCTGAGTTGCTAATTTTATTTTACCTCATTCACCGATTTTTTGCGCGCCGTATAATCGTGAGCTATGAATATTCATCGCGACTCCACACGAGATTCACTCTGGAATACATTATTTCACTTTTGTCCGTTCACGTTCAAATATTTACAATGGATTCGTTTTCAGTGAACAGATACATAGGAAAATTTGTAAATGTTCTTTTATTACTATTTTGACGTCAGATCCAGGAAACTCGATCTCAGGAGATCTGACCATGTGGCATCCTAAATAATTATGTGTGATGTAATTTTCTCCCTAGAAGCCCTTAAGAAAATCGGCGGAGAGCCTGTACTCAAACCATCCTATCACTTGAACCGTGTCCGAGTTTGGCATCTTGAGCACGAGATATTCTCATGTAAGATCACTGATCTACAACATGGAGGAGATGGTGACTTGGACCGACTTAGTATGGAAGCAGCTCGATGCTTGGACAGGTCTTCCCGTAAAGCTCATTATAATATGAAGGCTCGTTATAAACTTGAATTACATCTTAATGAGGGATGTCCTTGCCACCCACCTCCTTTGGAGAGTCATCATCATTTGGGAGGTCATCAACACAGCAGTCATCACGGCGACACCACAAATAGCAGTTTCATCGGGAGTGCTGACTCCAAAAAAGATGACTCAATTCACAGTGGCCATGGAGGAAAAGGTCACGGTCATAAACACCACCACGCACATAACCACGGGGGTGAACACCACCACCACGGTCACCATCATCAGAGCCTTCATAACCAAGAATCTCAATCACGTATTAACGATGATGACCAACCATTAGTTGGCGGTGAACCTCGCCCTCCTCGTGGAAGTCAACTTCCAAATCAACTTTAATATCCGAATCCACTGCACTTTCTAGTGGCATTCCAATCGAAACTCGGGCAAGCTTCGGATTAACACTGCAACATCCTGTCGCACAAATCTGAGTATACTTTACAAGCGGGCTGTAGGTAATGTGTATGTCGTGCGTGATAACGTTGTTGGATTAAACTTGAATTTGAATTTAATTGTCCAACATTCTTTCTATTGCTTCTGCGACTACGTCTTAAACTTGGTGCGGACACACTAACACACGTAGTTATAATCCAAGGTCTAAGTTAGGAATGTACAATTTGTGTGAGGGTATTATCTAATTTGCACATAGTAGGGAGCCCACGGCCTGCATCTTTCTCAGAATATAAACTTGTAGAAGTTTTCCTCCTAACTTCTAAGCTGCACTAGCTAATTATTCCGGAAGCTAGTACGACTGACTGTTTGTCTAACAGCTCTCGTCATCCGACTCATTTGAATCTTGAAGAAGTTCACGGCCGGGGACGATTTGCTCCGGCCATGTTCGTTTTTCAGCAAAAGTTGACTGCCAGCTAGGTCACTTTGCTTTTCAAACCTTGCCAACACACCACCAGTGCTCCACCGCATAACTACGGATTCTTCTTCTCGATGCTTCATATCTACTTATGTGTATGTGTATGTATATGTGGATCATGTGATTCATATGACCGCTGGGATCACCATCGTAGACTTTTCGGGTTGAGATATTCCAAACTTTATGTCGTCTCCTAATTGGTCCATACCGAACAGCATAGATGTGGATTAGAGTTATTATGAACGTGGTGGTCGCAGAGAAAATAGATTGTATTTCAGCCACGAAAAGATGGAGCAATATTTGCGACCTTTCGCGCGTGATTTGCCGTTGTAGGCAGTAGGGAATGAACCTACCATATCATTATTCCAACCAATAGGAATTAAGTTAATCGGACGTTAATGTATACAAGAAGATAGGCTATAAGATGAATTAAAGTCAATTGAAGTTGTTGGAGTAAAAGGAATATGAGATGAAGAAGAATCCAAGTCGAGGAAGAAATTCTAGAAGGAAAATAGCGGAAATTAATCCTGCATTATTCATCAATCGTCAAAGAAAACTCGACCTTCGAGTCAAGCCAGTTCCGCTCTTTCTTCAATTCTCTCCTTATATGAGAAGATAAATTTACTCAACTCAAGTTAATACTGAGAAAGACTTTACCCAAAATTAAGTATTGGGAAAAGTAAAGAGTGCTCGCTTTGTCTAGTAAAGTAAAGCCGAACGGTTCTGTTTACATTTTCATCTGCATTAATACCTACTTCACGAATAGTACTACTAAACCCGTACCTTCAGGATTACATTACACGACTAATCTAATCCAAGATTTGTCTTAGTAGTAGATTTGACAAACTTATTAAAATTAATTGGGATATCTAGAGGGCAAAAGGCTTCCCGAACAAAATGTCTTAGCTGGCACATATACATATTATAGTGAAAGGTGAAAGTGCGTTACCTATTACACATTTACACACTGCACAAACACAACAAACATTAAACTTCTCTCAATTTTCATTCAGTGTTGTGCTATCAAATTGCCAAAATGTACATACATGTTCACAAAATAATATACCGGTTGAGAATATCAAAGGTCAATGTACAAGGTATGGACTCGTTTCTCGTTTAAAACCAAGAGACTATCCATAGTTCTATTCCTTTTCCCGGCAAAACTGTACACCACATATAGTTGCAATATTCGAGATAATCTGGAACCTAGAAGTTAATAATAGGAATTGGTCAAGCTCGTTTTAGAAAAATATAATAAAATGATAAATATCAAGTCGCAAGTAAAATTACCGAATAAGGAAGGTTCATGTCAAACGGTGTAGCTGTGATTACATGTTCTCCCTGCTTGGTCGTGCATTATTACTCGATTGAAATGTTTTTTGAAAGCACAAATCAAGTGTGCCTGCATTTTGCGAGAAGCGACCTGTAGCCCTTATACGTGAACAGATATCCGAATAGGCTCTACATTTAAAGAACGAACGAACACACATTACATTGGAGCACACGTATTAAGTTTTCTAATTCCTGGTTTTACAAATTCTTTTCATCACTAAAATCTGACAAACTAGCGACATCAACACTTTCTCGAGCTACCGTGTGAATGTAAATAAAATTCTATGATTCTGTTCAGTATGTTTTTTGAAGTAGTTCCGCTCGAACAGACTTCCTGTATTAACACATCCGGAGGTAAGTTAATAAATATAATTATTTTGTTATATTCTATTCTCTTACGCGCGCACGTATTTACATCGCGAAAATCACATATAGATTTTCTCATTTCGATTTGGTTTCGATATGAATTTATGATAGCCCAGTGAGTCTTTCGTCAAAATCAGTTATGCGTGTTTGTTCGCTCAAGAAGTTCATTAATAAATTAATTCACAGCATGTTTTCAAGTGGATGCTTGAAAGGCAGACACGACAAAATTGTAGTGTTGCAATTTGGGATTCCAGTCCGCGCGCACAGAACTACTTCCGAAACGCTGACATATGTGTGATTATGGTAGTCTACTCAAGAGCTGGTACAGCAGTGAATATTAACTAACCACTACTGTAGAACATCAGCATGATGTACCACTGCGGGCCGAAAATAGAGTTCGCCGCTAAGAAGGTATGTTAACTCTGAACAATTAGTTAACAAAACACAGAATATAGGGTGGCATTACAGTCATCAACTATAATTCTTACCGAGGGATACATTGTACTAATGGGATGTTACAGTGAGGAGTCACTGAGAATCGAATTTTTGAACGGTCGTATTCTCTCATTTCGAAATTGAGAATTCTGCACTTTGGCTACGGTTAAATTATTTCATCAACGATAAACGTATTCGTTAGAGGGATTAAAAATTGCATTATGCAGCAAATGATTGAAAATCTCTAGTCTGTCCCTTGTAAGATAGTGGTACAGGCAGCTACTATCGCTTTATGGCCACGGGTTGAACCCCTCAGGTCGACACGGTGCTTTAAAGATACGATACTTCGCTGTACTGGAACATGTTTCCTCAACGTGTAGGAGACTTCTTGGATATTTATGTTGTGTTGGTTCAGGTAGTACGAAATACATTCTCTAAACATACGCGGTGAAGTTTGACCACGCTTTCCTGGCGAATGTCAATGCATGGGTATGTTTTTGTTTTTGAATTGAAAAATTCATTTCAAAGCATCAGTTACGTTCGGCTGAACACGTTAAATTTCATTATATTTCCGCATGATATACAAATATGAATTTCTCAAACCGTCGCAACCATGGATGGCGATTTCAGTTCAGTTATCCAACCCTTAGGGCCCAGCTGCGAGCAGCCAAAGGTCAAATATTGTACCTGCCCCCATGGATTACGATTCGCGTCAACCCGAAATTGTTACTACAGACGAAATACAAGATTCCTAAATCTAGTGCTTCTGCAAACAAAATAGGGTCGGTCTACTGGAGGCGAAAAAGATTAATTTGAGAAATATGGTAACTCTAGACAAGAGATTGAACACCGTCCGCCTACGTCTAGAGGTTTGACGTGGATCGAATAAAATATTCCCAGCACTGTCCTCGAACTTCGAGACTGAGACTGATTATGAATAATGGCGTCTATCCTCGGATTCTGGTCTCTTATTTCATCTCTCAATTTGTAGCAAAACCTTCCATTGCATAACCTTACAATAATTGGATCGTAGGCCCGCTACTGATAAAATTAATCTAAATATCAACAGGCCACTGTGTATCCAAAATCAAATCGGATATCAAAAATTCTAAAGTTTCTGCTTGAAAGTAATTTTTATCTAGGTTCGTAAAGAACCAAATATGGGACATTTACGCCGGCTTTATTTTACACAAGTTATGCAACTAGTATCTTGGATGAACCTAACGCGTAGACTTTTTTGACAACACGTGTGAGGCAAGGAAGCCGCGTAAGTTGACCATTTAAATAACGCATTTTTGACCCACATCATCATCATCGACATCGCACGGGATTTCTGAAAACGTCATTTTCATCTTGAGATACTTCGGAGTCACGAATTTCCCTTCAAATATCCTTATGCGTTAGATCAGCATCATCTCATTATTTTAAACGTATCAACGATATTATAACATGTAGACATGTTGAGATCTCGGAAATTTAAATTACTAGTGACCCGGTATCAATGCGAGAGTTTGTTTCGAATCATTAGATTGACAAATAAATATGAAAGGTACCTCTTATCGACTGCGGTAAGATAGTCTAGGACATGCAATTTCGACCTTATCGCTAGAAGGGTTGTTTTAATCAAATAGTCAAACCGGAGACAAAATAACATGGGTGATCTGTTCTATTCTGATCTAGATTTATTTTATTGAAAATGTCTTTCACCAGAGAAGCCATTAAACTTGCGTACACCTTTCTCATTACTCAAGATTTATATTTAAACCGTGCATGCTAGGCTGCGCTCACTCAAAGCGTCAGATGAAATTCCAATGACAATGAAATTGAAGACTAATTGAATTATAACTTTGTAATAGTTAAAATTTATTCGTCCAGTTCGCAAGACTTATCAGCTAACCTAGTTAGAGTTAGTGAAACTATTCCATCAGTCTAATTATTGTAATCCTGGAATAAATCATACTTAACTTCAGAGGGAAGTGCTCCAAGTAGCAACTTACCAAATTAGCTACAAACGTTTTGCTCGATTTATTGGGTACCAAAACTGATGTAGCCGAAGTTATTTCTTCCGCAGTAATTCACTTGGAATACTTTCTCGTTAAAGGTGTATAATCCTATCAAATTCTGTCAAACTTCGTTCCACTGTAAGCCTCTAATTATAAGGATGCTTCGAAGATATACATATAACTAAGATACATAATATCTTATGTATGTTGCTTGAATTAATGATGAGCAGTATAACGTTTTTGAAAATACTTACTTCCTCTTGAAGAATAGAGAGTATTGAATTTTGTGATTAATAATTAAAATCATTGTGATGGATCATAATGTGATATTGCAATTACGATACGATAATGGATAAGTTTTAATATATCAAGCAGTTACTATTTAAAGAATTTTCTGATCATATAATTTGATGCACCTACACTACACCTGCCTTAAAATTCCCGGTTCAGACAATTGTGGAATCGGATATTTTACATTCAGCCAAATATTTTCAATATCAATTTTATTTACATGAATCAAAATGGATAACAGATATATAACATGATGGACATAATTGCTTCTGGAATTTAGATTTGGCAAAGATCTAAATCTCGTTCATCAATGAGTCTTTTGACACCGTTGACGGTTAGTTATTCACGATAGACTATCGGTGGCGAACGGTTTGACGTTTGACTAACATCCAAGCTGTTACATCAATATTATTCAAATGCAGAAATTAAACCAGTTCGAATTCTGCTTCTTCTGAATTCACAAGGGAGTTATATGTATAACAACGAGAGAAGAAAAAATCACCATTCATTTAAAACGGTAATCACTGACGCTGCATCAACGTTAGCCCTTCGACTCAGTATACGTTACAAAATTATTTTGTACAAAATAGTTGTAGGTTACTTATCTGGAACATTTAATAAGACTTCCGATGAAAAGGACCCAATTCCTCTACAAATGTGCCAGCGTCTATACACATGCTCCTGTATGCAAGTGACAATGTTATTTTTGCGCATTCCATGGCAAGGAGTATTCAGAAGAAGGTTAATGGTTTAAAGGAATACTCCCAGACACAATCCAAAAATTAAGTTGGGTAAAACTAAATATTCACAAAGGAAGAGAGTTCACATGGAATTGGATTGGACATCAGGCATTATCTCCATAGCTCGCACGAAATAGAAACCGACGACGACCACGTCATATTGAGTTATCATTGAGTTAATAATAATTTCAATCAGTTCTGCAGCTCTGAGAAAATCAAAAGTGAGCAGAGAGAACATGTTTATCAGTACAAATCTAGCTAAATTTTGAATTAGTCAAAAACCATTTGCAGATTGGAAGACATTACTTTCATTACAACAGTGTTATAACAGCGCAACACTACAACACTTGTAATACTGTATTCAATTTTGATATCCAGGTTGTCAGCGTAGCGAGTGCGGGGTGTAAATTACATTTCGAAACTTACCTATTCCACCAATAAGATCGTTCAAAGACAAAGGCTTTAAAACATTTAATCATTCGAATTACGATTCATTCTCTCATCGCGTCAGGGGAAATCACCACTGTTACGATAAATACGCCACAGCTAGCAGTTCTTCGAACCGCTCAATATAGTATACGTGATTCTTTTCTTAAAAATAGCGAAGTTAGTTATTTCCTGTGTTTCCAAAATGTTTCAGCACAAGATAGCCGATTCTTTGTATGTATACTTCGTAAATCATGGGGGTCAGTGAATTCAAATTAAACATTCATAGTAGCACGTACGCACACATGTCCGACTTTGAATTCTTGAAAAGCTTACCTTGGACGATGATTGACTTAGCGGAATTGACTTTTGAATTTCCGGGGAGAATTACTGATACTGCTGTAGTGATGATGCAGCGCAATAGTTTTTCTTCTCCGATGAGTTATTCAGTGACAGACAAGTGCCCACATTTCCAATTTGATGACATGCGAGAAAACAAACACGACACTATCTGCAGCACACCTGTCCCGAATTTTGCTCACGCTATTGGGACTGGTCTATTTCTGAAACGAGGAAAGTACTACTTCATGTAAAACTCGACTGAATCTGGTTTTTTCATGAAAAGTAGTTTCCTTATAAGAACAGTTGTTTATGCTTCCAATTACGAAAAGTTTATTTCAGTTCTTGCGAAATATTTCTCCAGGCAATGGTGACGACTACAATTATAAAATCAGTCGTTTCTTATCTAGAGCTTCTGGAACTGAGTTTTCATTAGGTGTGAGCAAGTCGGTTCACGATTTTACCTCTATTTATGTTATTTTCCCCGTTGGAAATGGAACATATGTGCTTTATAGGCTGTGAGCTGCTGAACTGGCTAGTCTGGAATGAAACCAGAGACTGAATTGAATGAATGAACCAACTACCCGGTTGTGTCCCGGCAAACGTGTGTACATGACCGACCCGATAACACGGTGCGCTGGAGGATGAGGATCTCTCTCCTCCTAAATCCCTACAGAATAAAAACGTTCCATCGAACATGTGCCGGGCGTTTTGCACCAACTCCAGGAAAAACCTGGAAAAAGTGAAGTACAAGTCTCATTTCTCTCTTCTGCCCCAAATCCTTCAGTAGTTTCCAACATAACCTCTTTACCACCAGGCTAGGGTAATACAGAACTCCTGGATCTGGATTCGAAGAAACCGAATTTACGAAACTAAGTGTCTGCTCGTGTAGTCCTGTCTATATTATTATCGTTTCAAATAAAGCTAGCCACTATTGCACTATTCCATTGTCACCTTACACGTTGAGTAAAGTTCAGTCACGAGGAACTTAAGGGAAGAAAAGCGAATAGGCTGACACAATAAATAAAATTGGCTTGTTAGGAATAGGACAGGCAGAAATTTGGCTGGACAGATTCACTCTTGGGGCAATTTATTTAAGCACTGCAAGGAGTTTTGCAGGTTTGCAATTTTGAAGTGCAGACTAGAGAATTTACTGGAGTATGTCCGTAGTTCGTATAATCCAGTTGTTAATTTTGGTTCCTATCTGAAAGTCTGGCTGGTTTTGCATTTTTACAGTTCAGACCTCGGGTGTCTGCACTGTAATGCCATCGGAAAAGGAATTCAGTTTTCGGTTCAATCCGCTCTCCAGTTTTAACAAGCGTGAAATTATTGGTAGAGAGAAAACTGGAGACGCATGAAGGAATTATTGATCCGGAATTTGATTTAATCAGGACATTTGAATCTCTCAGATCCTAATAACAGAAGAACAGGTTCAATAGTTCGAATAGTTAGAATATTAATCCAATGACAGAAATATCCGGATTGAGGGAAAGTGAAACACTTAATTAATTAATATGTAGGCAGATATTTAACGTTGGGGTGTTTCATACACAATACAACATATTATACACAAATAAAGGTTGGCGAAGCAAATATTTAAAAACGTAGACCATCAAACGGGCGCAATTACTGGCGAATTAATAAGTCGGATGTAGTAAGGCTACAATAATCCAAAAAACAAACTTTCTCCAACATTTGGTCCTTAAGGTCAAATCATAAAAGTTCATCGATTGTGTTGGTCAGGGAATGTCATGTTCTAGCTGAGCTTAAAATATTGTACTAAGTGTTAAAAAAGCCTTATCATATGGCTTATGGGAAAACTCGAACGAGTATAATATCGTGTCATGTCGGCGTATAGTGAGTCAGTCGGTGATTCTTTATGGTGAAGCTGGAATGGGAATCGAATGGCTGACTGCTAATGAAAAGTTATGTCATTACACGCTACATCCGGTTTCCTTCTGGGGTTTCTTCTGCCAAAATGAATGCTTGTCTAGTTCAGTCAAGTCCATGGTAGGCAGACACCGAAGACCGAACATCCATAAAGTTAACTGCATGTCTACCAACCAGGCCAGACCTGCGGAAATTTTTCTTTAACACGTCTCGACGAGATTTTGGTCTCATCGGGACTTGGCTTGTAATATCCTACCCAGAACTGAACTTTCCTTAACTTTCTATACCCACTTCTTCGGGTCATGCTGCTTAAAACTTTTCTTCTCGCCTTTTAACTTACCGGGTAAGTCATGCTCATGCCTCGCCTGAGTTTCCTAATTTGACTTTTTCAGCAGAATGATGAATTCATATATTCCGTCCTCTGACGACGCCAAGCATTCATTTGTATACATAATGCCTTACCTGAAAGAAACAGCCAGACCTTAATTCAGAATGAATAAGATCGTATGATGATCTTAACTAGTAGCGTTGTGCCAGAAGCTCTGCACAACCCTTCAGTCCTACTTATCAAGAAGTTTCTCTGCACTGGAGTTTTCCTGCTACTACCGACACCTGCCGTAGGCAAAGTGGAAAGGATCCCTCAAAGACACGCGAAGGTGCTTGACCATTTCCTAAACGGCGATTAATAGGTATTACAAGTGAACTATCTGACATCGTGACATCTCTCATGGAAAAGTGAGAAGTCTTAAAATAGAATACTCCGAAAAGTACAGCTGTAAAAGCAAATCGTTCTTTTGAAAATTTGAAAATAAATAGTTCGGAGTCAAAGGCGGTGTTAAATGGGTAAGGTCCTTTAAAACGAGAACTCGAAGGAAGTACATCATTACGAAGAAAATGAAAGAACGGGTATTGTGAGAAGTCAACCGCCCGACGCAATGACAAATGCTTTTATTTGAAAAGTCACCCAAGCAAATAAAATTCGGATTTCTAGTGACGTAGTGACTTTTCCCCATCCTTACTCGAGGTGATGGTTCAGAAATGTATTTAATTGGGCGGAGAAGACGGGAAGTTATTATATTATTCTGACTAGCTTAAGGAAATGAAGTGCTGGTCTTAAGTAGACGTCAAATTTTGTTTTATGATTGAGGGAACTCTGGAGCATTGCGGCAAGATTTACAACGTCATCGTTTTTGGAATGGTTTTACACATGAATGATGAACGTCGTTTTTGTTTGTCCAGTGAAGCAGAACTTTTATCTCAAATCTAATCTTTGCTCCATAAATCCCAGTTTTCAAGAAGAAACAGCTTGGTTTCCTATACAGAAATTGTTGAAACTAGAATTTAGAAGGCTGAGGTGGAAATGCGAGGTGGCTGTTTCGATTAAATTACGTTGATCCGACGATCCTGTCCTTATTTAATAAAACATCCTTATTATTGACATTGCTAAGTCAGCCTAGTACCAAAGCCGTATAGGTAGCCCTTGCCGTTTCACTCTTTCGCTGTGATTTAGTCTCCTGTGAGTTTACCACACAACTTTCGCTAGAACGGGGTACACGCCAAATCGAAACATCAATCACACAAATACATCCATTCGATAAAGAATACATATGCGAATTTTGCGGAAAATAACGTGACTAGCTTTCCTGGTTTTATCTCATGAAAGCTTCAGGAAATAAATACGGTAAGACGAATTTATTGAGTTCGATTGGGCTGGAAACTTTTATTTACGTCATTTAACAACATTCCTCTCACATGAACAATTAAGTCACAAAGATTACAGTTATTCGTATCGTATTCGTTTAAAATTGTGGAATAACTACAATTCGGGCTTCATTTATTCGATTGCTTCCATTGATCTCAATAAACTAATCACCCTTGTCCTGGAAGGTCTTGAAGTTTTACTTTCCAGACTTTCGTGTTGAATGGAGAGGCCATGTAAGCATACTTCATGCCTAGCGTTAACTCACTTACAGAATAAACCTCACCTTGTTTTGAGCGCAGAACATTTAAAATACTTCCTTGTTTATCCAGCTCCATTACTAGTCCAACTTTTGGAAGATTACTCCACATATTACCATGTTGCAACTGTTGTGAAAATGAGAAACGATGTAATTGGCGAATAAGAAGTTGATTATAGCCATCTTCAACTGAACGTAAAGGGTTGTCGAATAAACTGAGTTATACATTTTATAGTATCGTCAATTATTGCCATATGGCGAGGAGAAATTTTAAAATAAAAGAAATTTTATTTCTTAAAACTTCTGTGCCACAGGTTTGGCTGTAGTGGGAGTGCATGTAATTCAGTAGTTATGACCAATCATGTAGTCATTATAAATTATTTCAACGAGACTCGTATTTATGCATTCAAAGAAAGTACTTACGTAAGGTTCAATAATTTGAATTGGACTGTTGTTTCCAAACAACGTTTTGATTCCATCCAGAAGACTTAACAGAAGAAATCTTGATCTTAGAAGTAATTTTCTTAAATATGGTAAGTTTCCAAGTCTTTCCACATCAAATAATGAGAACTGCGTAAAATTTCAAACTTTGAAGATTTGGTTTTAAAATTAAAGCAGAATGTGGATACATTACGGGCATGGTTGACCACTTTTAATGTAGAAACTAGATTTGGTCAAGATTATCGTAAAAAGTCAAATCCCATGTTGCTTGCGCTAGTAATGACCGTACGATAAAAAAAAGTTTCGATTTTGGAAATTTTTAATCATTCCAATTACGCATATACAGTTATATTCTGCTGAAACCTCTGGAAAAGCCTTAATACACAGCTAGTAATGAGAAACCCGAAAATAATTTTTATTATTCTTGGTCCAATTGGTGCAATTTTCGTCCATGTCTAACTAAATTAATTGTTAATCTTTCTTCCGTGTAACTAGTTATCTAAAAGGTTATTATGTATATGCATATTGGTTTGCGACAGAATAGTCAGTCTTGTATTGGAAGTTGTAATAAATTGAATTGAATTGAATTGAATTATGTTTCATGAGAAACTTCTAGTGGCCAAGACAAGACATTTGAAATATGGTTTCTGTCTGTACGGTATTTTCGATCAAAAGTGGTTTCCTTTAGTTTCGGTTTTTATGTTACCTCGTCATTCCAAGGAACACAAAGCCCAACGTAAAATCCTCCTTTGCCGTTTGGACGAATGTTGTCTGGCGCTCCGGGTAGTCCATCTACGAAGACATCATGAGTGCCCTTTTTCGGGCCTTTCAAATAGTATCTACGAAAATTGTACACAATGAAAAATATTTCGTAGGTTTATGATTATTAATTTCACAATAAAAAATTTGGTTCATTACCTTAGAATTCTAGCTTGTACTATTTCTGAAACAATTACAAAGTCTTCATCTCCAGATAGACAAACACCATTTGCAAAATGTATATGATCGAGCAAAACGGTATTTGTTTTTAAATTTGGGTCGTATTTGATTAATCTAGGAAAATCGGACAACAAATTTAGGTTTGACTTAAAATTGCCTTGAGTCAATACCTTCCACTAGGTTCGCCGTAGACCTCATGAAGGATATATCCAAATTTATCAGAATGGCGTGACACGTGCGACCAAAATACTGTCCCGTCACGCGCGATGTCTACGTCATTGGGTGATCTTGGACGAATTCCTTCAATCGGAGTCTTCAAATCCACCAAAATGTTCCATTTCCCTAATTAACCATAATTATTTACTTACAAATGAAAGAGTTGAATCTTCAAAGTGCAACGACATACAACAGCCAGAAACTCTTTTATGTTTTTCACGTTACTCGGGCACATAAATCTCAAAACATCTGTCTCTACAAACTATTCCACTATATGGATTGTGGATAATCACATTCATTCCACTCCCAAGGAATGTGGTGATAACCCGAAAATTGGAGATACGCGTTACGCCAGGCTGACGCGACGGCATAAATAGATTTTTCAATAAATTCTGTACAAAATGTATGCCCACTCTGGAAACCCACAAGTTGGATTGTAGATGGAGGATAAATAGTTATGGACCACTTTGCATAAGCTTAGACTCTACAATTACCGGTATCGACATCCACCTTAACAATTCCGCCGTATATCGATAATTAACTTTCCTTGTCTGTCAAATGTCATGCCCAATGGCCAGCTGCATTTGTTTTCTTCGCCATCACCTGCAAGATTATAACTTCTGTACAAAAGTTCAAACAAATATGCTTACTTTTCGTGTACATATTCCGCGAAAGTTTACCACAAGAATGCTGAAATTTAACAACGACTGAATGATCTCCGTTTGCTAGGATTTTTATCAAGTTCCCCTGGGAATCACCAGTAAATATAATGTCATCTCCACGAGTAGCTATCGATTCGGGCCCTGAGACTTCATTGTAGTGAATTAACGCCTTGTCCAGTGCATAATTCTCTTCAAACTCATTCAAGTTCACAGGTGGAACGACGCTATTTTGATAAATAGTCATTGCGAAGAAATGCGTAAAAATAAAATTTTAAATGTGAATGTTTTACCTGTACGCTTCGAATTTTATGTCTGGAGGAATTCCTGGTATTATAGTAATTAGCGCAGCCACTACTAGTACCGTAATAACTACTTTTACGAGAAGTGACACCGCTAAGCCCATTAAGCCCATTTAGAAGATCGTTTGTATAAATCAATTTCAGAAAATTTAAAACTATTAAAGTTTGGCCTGCCAATATATTTAATACATTACAACAACCGTGTACACACAAACAAATTCAAACCTGTAACTAGCTGTACTGGCACTGGCGGATTCAAATCCTGAGTGAAGTTAAACCCTTCAATGTTAAGACTATATATTTATATACTCTATAATAACTACCAATTTCTTCTATCGAATAATTGAGTTTATCAGCATAGCACTCAAATTGTGCTTCAGGATTCATCCTTGAGATTGGCCTTACTACTCACGACAAACCAAGCATGAAAAGTGTGGGTGTTACATAATCATAACATTCAATTTAAGTTGACAGTATAATTACGGCAATAATGTAAAGGCAATCTTTAATCACTTAACTAAGTTTTTATACACACATTTCTAGCATAACAAATGTTAGGCTGAGGGCAAAGCCGATTAGGAGAATAATACCCGCCGTTATAACATCATGAATGCCCAGTGCAACTTTTCCCACAATGCTTCGGGTACCGGCCAAACAACGGGTCTCAGTTTCCCTCCTATAAATCAACTTGATTCGGTGGTTGAAACCTCGTTCTCCCATTAATACGATTCTAGAGAAAGAAAATCTTACTTAGGGATTCAACACACACGCCGCAGCTAACAAGTCAAAGTAGACAATACGTCAATGCCCAGGTACGCGTACTGCCAAATATTCACGGAAGGATGGAAGGATTCCTGGATAGTACTACGAATTATATACCCCCTCGAAGGTTTCAAAATTGCAACAAAAATACTAGCATAATTAACTCACATGAGTCGACACTAGACAACAGTAGACAATACGTGTTAACAAATATCTGGTAAGCCAAAAGTAAGTAATCAACTTTGACAGAGTATAGCTAAGCTAATCGCTCAAAAACGTTGATGGATGCGGAATGCCCAGTTTCGAACTTAAATATTACCAAATTTTGAAATTGTTCCCAGAATTTGACGGAAGGGACGTAGGTGCCGCTCCAATAGTGTTCAATAATTAAATAATCTGGGAAAACAAAACATTTTGCAGGAGAAAAAAAATGCTCTTTGATCTAAGAACTTTATTTGGCTGTGCTGTACTATACCAAAGTTGTTTACATACTTTTGGATGACCCTGAACATGTCCCTCTGCTAATTAAGCTTTCACAACTAGAGTTTCCACTGTTGATCTGAATTTCATTTATTCTGAATCTGAATTTTGAAATCTACCGAAAATGTAAATCAAATGTCTTTTATTATTCAAAATTGGAAATTGTTCCTGCAAGTATTTATATACTGGACAGAAATATGGGGATTTGAAACTGCGCAACACTTTTGTACTCTCCGGGGATCGCAGTCATTTCAAAACCTTAGTCTTAGGTTATACCGTACTAGTAAATTCTTTGGGGTTAATTTACAAATGTTAAGCAGTTGATCCGCTATTTAGTTTTGCAACATAAACAATGTTGGAACAAACGCTTTGGCCCAGGAGACCAAGTTTAGGCAACTACGGTGTACGGAAATCTATAAATAGTGGTGCTCTGTTTGTCAATAATTGAATGAACTTACTGATGATTAAAAAATTCCCTCAAAGGAGACCCTTTCCTAATAATCATGGCGCTCTGAAGAGGAACATGGAGTACAGGTCGCGAGTCAAAAGTCCGACAGAGTCTTCGATTGGTCCAATTTTGTTGTTTTGCTTCTGAGTAAAATACGTAGGCGAATGCCACAACCGCTGCCTTCGACGTCGATGCTTGTGGTATTGACACTGTTTCGTTGACGAGGACCCGATCGGGGAAACCCACCTCACCTTGGAGAATCTTAGAATAAGAGTGAAGCATTAAGTCATTATTTTAAAAATCAGCCTAGAAAATTCGATTACCGGGAGCACGTATGCAATGGGAGTACTGTTAGAATTTGTTAGAATTCTATACGAGGCACTCAAAACGTCAGTAAATGACTTAATCGGAATTGTGTTGACTGATAGAAATGACACGATGGAGGCAGAGAATGCGACGAAGCACAACAATCCGGTCAAATGTCCCACTAAATGAACTATTCGTATTGGTACAGACTTGGGTTTCTTGTACCAACCTAGAAGTAAACGACAGGCATACAATTAAAAATGAGCAATATTGTCTTCAGGTCATATTCGGATTCTATCAGCTTATTTATGTTTCAATGTGACCAATATTTTTCGTGCTCGAGGCGGATACAATTCCGAAAGGGTGGAGGGTGGCAGGGTGGGTTAAATATCTGAATAAGTAACTCTGACACAACCTCAAAGTTTGTCAATTCAGAACGTGTTCCGCGGTACATAGTGGTTTGAAAGTGTATCAACGCGTTCTGATTCTGAATGGTGGCTAGGCTATTCCACACACAAAAATTACTTTTTTGCGTAGTAGTTCCGATTGCCCAAATCCAGCATTCGTCAAGAATCCATCTATCCGTATGTATACTTTGAGTGCACGCAGATTCCAGCCATACAATTAGACACATGGCGAAGGATAAAATAAACCAGACGATGAAAATTGTTACCCATAAATCCGTCTGAAATGGAGACACGTACATATCCCTGTATTGGCTGCTTACCGGCTGGACGAAAAATGCCTTTAATCTGAACGACAAGGTTAGTCTCTTTCAAACTTCGATTAGAGTGTATCAAGATATTGTAATCAAACCCGTCCCGGTGCAGTTGCGTAACGTCGGAAAATACTACCGTAGCACATCAAGTCTAGTATGGAACGATTGGAGTACTACCGGAGTACTACGCCCGGGATTGGATTACCGGCCTGGGATGGGTGCATTTCCTACTCAGAATGCGACAATTACTGGAATGGCAGTACTATTATTACTGTAATATTTCCTGCCTCAGGTGGGATTACTATTCCAATTTTGTGACGAATTTGTTAAATATCGTCAGAAAAATATAGTAGCACTCCCATCGTACGCAGAACGTACTACTCTAAGTACTCCCACTCTGGGTTCAAGGTACTCTTGTATTAGTGCCATCCTAGGCAGAAAATACTACAGTAGTACTTTCATCCGGGCATGTGCAGCCTACTACACCGGCAACCAGAACGAACTGTCTTATACGGCCGGATTCTGTTTAGTGTGAGCTCGATAGTATACTGCGATAGGTCAAATAGAGTGAAACTTGTGAATATAAGGAACCACACGGTCAGATTTTGCGCGCGAACCAGGCCGCTTGCGACGGGTTTGATTGCATATTTATCTCAATTTACATTTTGTCATCGGTTGGCTGAAGAAAGTTTATGTACTTGCTCTTGCTACTAGTCATTGGAGTTTGAGAAATGCTCAGGTCAACTTTGCTATCCATGACTTGCATTCCACCTCCGGTTAAACGGCCATTTTCGTCTTCAGATGTATAGCGACCCCAAACGGGTTGTTCCCTGTGAATTGATTTAATATACATTAATTTCATAAACTCCCAGAGCACAGAAGAATCTTGTTTGATTCTGTCCGGTTAATATGGAAAGCGAGCATCCCGGCAGGTGGCATGAATTTTCCTATCTCTCCAACATCGCTGGTGTGAGATTTAGAAATACTGCGTTTCACGTCGTATTTTTGGATGGGCTCTCTCTCACAAACGTCTAGCCATTAATGTACGGAGTACAACGTGGTGTACATTCGATTTTGTAAACAATAGCCGAGGTCACTGAATAACGAAATTTCGTATTATAGACAAGTGCCAGAAGAGCAGTTCCCAATTCTGTGACCAGTTCATTCACCGCAGTCCAGAAACAAATGAGCTTCTGGGATTTGTATATTAAGATTATAGAATCCATAGTACGTAAAGTTCAGGCCTTCACGAATTAACCAAAATCTCGTTACGGCTGACCCACTCATGAATCTTGGCACAGGATTATCGTAGTATCTGACCTCCGCAAAGTAAAGTGGGTTATTCTGAAGAAAATATAAAAGAAAAATGAATAGCGAGTAAAGAGTGTTGAAATAGAGATAATGAGTTTTACAGATGCTGTTGCAGATATTTGAGCTCCCTGAAAATCACTCCTTCTTGAAACTTTGTTAATCAAATTACACCAATTCCAACTCCTTCTTGATTTTAGTTGTAACTCATTACGAATGGATATGTTTGAGATTGAATACATTTCCCAAAACACCAACTCCACTACATGGGAATCGCCAATGTTTTTATGAGGAACGACGATGTAAACGTCATTGTTCAGATCAAGACGTTGAACATAGGGTGTGAACGTTGGGTTATCAAAAATTTGCGTCGACATCAATTTGTTTTTACGTAATATCGGCCACACTACGAGGAATTTTGGATTCCAGCGAAGATGCATGAATCCTGTCTGATTGAGGAGATCGGTGATCTGAATTAAAATATTAAGAATGTAGTTTTGAATTGGTGAAATGTTGTCAGTATGAATACCTCTCCAATTAAGTGAAAAAATGAAGACACATTAGCTGGGTAAAATATTCCGAATACTTGACTCTTAGATTCCAACATTCTATTCAGTTCAGTCATGCGTGGCAATCCGTGAATTCTAAGAGATATACTCTGCTGGCCAGATATTTTGGAAAATGAACCTGGAAGCACACACAAAATCAAATATCAAGTTCGAACTAACAACAGCGTAAGTTAATCTCCGACAAACCAAAAATGTCCGAGCTATTTAAATCCGATGCAATGATCATATCAACGTTCTCTGGGACCTCAAAAAGATCGCTTATTCTCAATTCTTCAATATTAATCACACCTTCACAAACGTTCGTAAATAAAATAGAGATCAAAATCACACCAATTATTACTAACGTCATAGTGACTTTTAACTGTGTTACTACTTACTACGTCATGAAGGAACTACAAATTGTCTACATCTACGAAAGGTTAAACTTCAATATAGCGCTTTGACAGGACGCTAGACTGCCTACGCGTAACCATGCATCGGTCCTAAACATTATATTACATATTCCTGTATGACGAAATATACGTACTTCAGAATGTCCAAAACCTGACGCACCGTATGTTCATGGTTCATGTCATTATGTCAAATGAGGTTGACGAGCAGAATCAACAAATCATAAAAATTTATGAAATCCAATAATTCGGAAACACTTTTCGATGGTTAAGTGACAGAACCCCGAATATGCAAGCGGCCCCAGACCGAGCATTGAGATATTCAGGAATTTCTACAGA
>JAQFYE010000818.1:0-29029 GCA_034694305.1 Protaphorura glebata | reverse complement strand
CAACTTTCTAGCTCGCAAGGTTAAGTGAGGAGAGCAATTGATAGGTGGCCAAATAAAAAAGAAGACACCCTGTAATTAGTTATCCCTGCTGGGAAGTCACTTTGGCTGAATATTTGCAAACCCTTAAAACGATTCCGAATGTACCCATCCTATTCATTTTGCTTCAAATTTTTGTGGTGAGATTGTAGTCTATTATTCAGGCTTGCGATTTGGAGGGACTGATAACCTAACTTCGCTTAAAGACTGCGACATGTACTGGTCAAGTCAAGCACAAGCAGTATAGAATAGAAGTTGATAAATTGCTGATAGGGGAGTCAGAAGTAGAAGTCAGTAACAAAGACATTTCTTGTCAAACTATTTTATAGGACCGACAAGACCATGGATGTACGCTCTCAAGGAAGAATCTGTCAGACAAAACTCTTCCTTGTTGACGGAGTATTTTATCGGAAGTTAAAGTCGTAGTCCAAGTTCACCCTCAGCTCTTTACGTTCTGATTGACTAGAGCAATTTTCTTTTAGTTTTTTCTCTCAACAAAAAAAGAGAGTCTTACCACACCTTTGGCAGGGAAAAGCAGGTTGTTTTTGTGTGCCGTGAGCATCGTGATCACTCATTGAAGTGAAGTGAGAGCTGGAGAAAGTCAAGTAATTTGACGGGTTTGGCTTCACTCTTCGTCTAACCTAACCAACCTTCACACATGTCTCTGTCCTGTCACTCTCACGAGGGACTTCATTCACATGTAAAATTCAAACATCTCGTGAGAGATTCCATACAAATCCGTCAAATGAGCGTTAAATTGGACATGATTTTATCCAGTATAAGGGAGACCAAAGATACAAATAAAACACTGGTGGTTATGCTCTGGATTTATTATATATCTTGAGTTGACAGAATTTAGATATACATTTGCTTGTCAAAAGATGGCTTATAATTTATTTCTACGAGGGAGAACCCTGCTGTGAAAGTTCAGAATTCACCTCATATCGACGAATGCATTGCTACATTGTCGCCACACTGCACCCAATGTCTTTTTAACCATCATTGAGCATCCTTTTGGGACCCGACTTTCCTATCCCATTAGGGTATATTACTGATTTGAAGTAAAGATATAACAGAGACTTCGATACATGAATGAAATCGATACACGATACAATGATAAATTATTAATCCTGAAGGTGTCAAGGTTAATATGAAGTTAATACGACATGTGAGAAGTGTCCCTCGTCAGTTTATGTCAAATTGTACTTTTTGTTGAAAGTGGACGAGAAGAAAGGAATTAGACTCGGCTTTCTCTCACTCCTCTCTGTTGATTCTGATTCACTTATTTGTTTAATTTTGGAGCAGAACCTCATCTCATTTCTAACTTCCAAGGACTTTGTGGCTGACCACATGTCATACTAGTTAGTTAGTTAGTTTACTCTCTCTAGTCGTCCATGATTGTCTGTCTGTCTGTCCACGACCTCCAATTATTAATCTTCTATTTGTCGTGAGTGAGCTCAAGCTTCAATTCAGTTCGTCAAACAGTCACAGGTTTAGTTTGGTTCTTCCAACCGGTGGTTGTTCTACATGGTCGCAAACAAATGACGGTTACATAAATTTTAAATCCAGAGAAACCAATAATTCAAGATTTCCAGTTACAATTTTTCCGACCAAAATGAAGCAACACAATACATGTATGGCAATAATCTTTGCTAAACAAAAGGTACAGAAAAGTCAAAAGATAGAAATTAAATGCAAATGTACAAGGCGGGGAGTAACCTCTCGCACCCCTTAACGACAAATATGCACTTTGTATACAATCTTACAGATCTAGGCACCTATTCCGCTAGAAAATTGGATGCGCGTAGTTAGTACGAGCGCACAAATTTACGTGGAGACGTGGAGAGACCCTTAAAGATGGATTTCTCAACGGTTTTTCGACAGAGGCACGTCCGAAATAATTTTCTTTTAAAAATCTACTGTTGCCATCTTTTTTATTATACTTTTATACATTTCTTGAGATATTGCTCGACCGTTTCGAAGAAATTCGATTTTTCACTAGAGACACATTTAGGGGTACTAATCTGTTGGATTCAAATCTGCGGTGAAAATGAACTTTCTCAGAACCGATCAAACATTTTTTGTTCTGTACATACGCAGAACTGTCAAATAGGGAGAAAGTTGAAAAAAAGAACAAAAGAAAATTGTGTATTCAAAGAGTCACATTGCTAGTAAAATGTAGAAAGGATTCTTGACGAAATGCTGGTTTTTGAATTGGAAAGTCAAAGTTAAGTTGGAATTTCTACGATAGACTATCTCCGTCAGAAGCGGGAGAATACCGCATTTGACTCTCATCCATCTGAAAATAGGATTGCTGTGGGAGCTTGTAATCTTAGCTCTTATCGAAAATAGAGTTCTTTAGTAGACTCATATTTGATCCGGACCACCTAGGAAGAAGCCAGAGATTGAATTAAATCAATCTCACAGTATTTGAGGTTTCCGCGGTCAACGACTCTCACTTTTCAGCCCATTCCACTTTAGACTGTTCAGTCTGGCTAAAGGAAGCAAGTTACGTACTTCAGGATTTACAGTCACCGATTTTCCAGATGTCCACTTGGGATAAACGAATTTGAGAGTTTGGCATTTGTTCATGTCATTCGGTTTAAATGTCAGTTTCTTGAGGATATGATATATTTGAAATAGTCGCGGAAGTGCTGCCTCTTAGGAGAGAATGTGAGGAAGGTCGGAAACCGAATACGAACAGTGTTCAGCGCATTACCGCAAGTCTGGAGTTCAGTTCATATCCGAAAAATCAGGTGAATGTATATTGGTCAAACTCGAATCAGTTTTACATAGATTCTGTGTAAATATTTCAAAAGATATTGGACAAACAGCTTCGAACGTTATATCCGTTTATATCAGATTCAGAGGAGACCCAGGTCACAACGCATCTTATTCATGCAAGTAACCGATTCCTACGCATTTCAGTCGCAGCAATCCTATCCCTATGACCCAACCGATATAACCAATATAGTAGCAGTACTTGACTGGATGTTACTGGGTTCGAGATAAAGAATATCGAAGGAGAGCAATTTGATTTATAGTCATATCTTCACCATGCATGATTTGCAACGGCCGGATATCTCTCAATCAACCAAAGAACCAAAGAACTCTACCAAGGGCAGTGGCTAAGACTACGGTAAAGCCTGATTTAGACATTCACTTTCACTTTCATTTCATGACAAAATTAACATACGTTGTAATCGTCGTTCAGTTTTCAAATTATGTTTTCATTTTGTTATCTCCGTAAGAATAATGTTAATTTTGTCGTGAAGTGAAAGTGAAAGTGAATGTCTAAATCAGGCTTAAATGACCGAATAAACGCCCCGGTGTTTATTTAAGCGATACCAGCCGACCCGGTGCTTATTTGGTCACTGGGGTGACTCCAACTACGCGCTCTTATGGTACAACCTATCTCATGACCCGGTGGCTATTTGAGCCCAAGCACTTATACGTTGATTTATGTTGCGTTCCACGGCACTGTGAAACCTGTTCCAGGCGCCCGGGATTCTAAATCCTAAAATTTGTCCTCGTGTAGTCTTTATGTAATGGATATGCCATTGTGTAATTCAGTATCAGGTAACAGGAATGGGTCACTCAGACCGTCGTCCAGCGCAGGCTTCGCTGTATTTGTCGAAAGTTTTCTCTTTCTGTCACACATTATAACTTTATTTGATGTCTTTGATTCCCTTTCAAATTCTGATTTCTCTTGCGTTTTCCAGAAACCATGAAGACAGGAATGATCAAGTGCAATAAGAGAGAAAGTTGGAGAGGTGGGGAAAAGGAAACGAGACTGGTTGGTTGAGATGAGAAAAAGAGATGACACAAAAGAGGTTCTCCAGGAACAAGGTTTTCCGACTCCAGGAACCCAGTTGAAATCAACAGAGCAAAAACTTGACTTTCTCTGGACCAAAAGAAGCCGTAGCAAGCCATGAAATGAACTCCGAGCTAGTACACCCTTACAGTACACCGCTACTGTACACATTCGTCCGTAGTCCATACGCAGAAACATTGCGCGAAAAAACCCCAGCTTTTTATGAAATTGTTGCGACCCGGATCCGACCCAACCAAACCGTCAGTTTAAACCACGACTAGTCTAGTGAGTTGTTCTCACTTGGTCTTTTCGCTTCAAACCCTCCGGAACTGGAACTGGATCTCTTCGTCGTACTTTCCCCGCTATCCAACCACAACCATCATCATTAAGTTCTACAAAATCTACTATCTACCAGTAGGATGAAAACTACTAGATTTTATTTTAGCACGAATTTTGTAAGGATAATTCTCAACTTCATCATCAGTGTCGTCGGTCCTTTTCCTGCAAAAGTTTCACCAACGCTTACAAGTTTATATCCTAAAATGGATCGTGCTGGTTCGACGACTACGAATACACATATTATTGTCAAAGTCCAATTTAGTTCATAAACAGTTCTCCTTCCAGTCTGGAGTGCGTGTTTGGAGATATACCTTACTACCGTCTCAATAATTTAATCCACTCCACTAGATTAATTTTTCCAGACTTGATCAAAATGACATTACACGCAAGGTATTGTACATAGTTTAGTGGTCGTTGTGACATGAGCATCAGCTGTAGTCAATTTCAGTGGTATTTGTCGTAGTTGCTCGTCAGTGACGACCACGACCACCTGGCAATTCCAGTTCAGTCAAAATATTATCGTCAACAAGTTTTTTACGATTTCGTTGTGCGCTTGAAGAAATTTCTTCCAAAAATTTCTCTCAAGTAAGTTAAATAATATTCATATTCACTCAAATAATTAACGAATATTTGTTATTGTTCATGGCTTTGAAGCGTTTTACAGTTTCTTAAAGGAAGTTGTGGTGAAAGTCAGGATTGTTTTCTCTAATGTTATGAATCCATGTGCACGGGGTTATTTGGTTCCCTTGAATTGTGTACACTTATTTATTGTCTTACATTCCAGACAATAAGTCTAACCTCTCATAGTGATGAAGCATCACCTAACAATCACAACATACAATTAATAGTATTGCGGCGTAAAATAGTCGAGTTTGTTATTGAGAAAGTTATGGTGAAAGTCATTATCGCTTTCTCTAATGTAGTGCAGGGTATATGTTAACTAACCACACCATTTTCAAAAATGCACTCATAAATTCGCTATCATGCGTGATTATTGATTGTCTCACATTTCAGATACACTTGACAGTATTTATAGTAAAGGTTTACCTGCCAGGCCTTGGATAATGCACTTCGAAGCAAGGACAACGTACTTCGAGGTCAAATCGTTGTTTTTTTATTGGTATGACCCGTGAACGGTGTACCGTTGATTGATGCATGTGATGACATTGTTGTCGGAAGTCGAAATCGTGTCAAGAAAAGAAGGAAGTGTAGAAGATTAGGGCTAGATATTTTATGCGTGCGAGAGATGTTGGAGAATTTTTAGACTGGAGGCTGTTCTCAAGTACTTGTAGCTGTTTCTGGTGTAGTATTTTGTATTTGTAGTTGAGAAAGTCTCCAAAGATCTGTCAAAGTGGAATTGAGAGCATTAATGACTTGTGCCTGTGGAGACAAATGGACAAATACGAGGAAAGAGTCCAATTCAAAGTAAAGTGTGAGTTCTCCACCCATGGGGTCTCTTGCCGATTCTCAACTTTTAAATGAATTTTTCTTCCTCTTACTTCAAGTTTCTTCTAGAGTATTCCAACATATGTACATGCGTCTGTTCCAACTACTCTTCGTCGTTCTAGTAGTTTTTTGTCGGAAACAAGATTTTTCTAATGGTAACTTTCTTCTAGCTCTGCACATAGACAGGCATTGAGAGCACAATCAGAGTAGTAGTTCTAGCCCTGTAGTATGTTGAATTCACCCAGTTGGAGTAGAATCGTCGTCCTCCCATGTAGCAGACTGTTTGGGACGCATATAGAATGAAAATGATCATTCAAGTTGTCATCTAAATGTGTAGTAGCATCGAGTTCAAATGATGGATTGGTTTACTCAACGTTTCCTTGTATCATCATGAAGGCATGAAATTCGTTTAGTAGTCCAGACTCTGTGGAATGAAATTGGAGCCTTCCAGGCGAGTGACAACGAAGTGTAGTAACCGCTTCAAACCAACCACCACGAAAACCCAACGTATCTGTATTTGTCCTTTTTTCCCCATAATATTATTTCCGCTCCACAATTTGTATATATCCGACCTTCCAAGAAGACCAGAATAGCATGAGGACTCCACCCATTAAAATTATTGTCATTTTTAGCATGGATACATTCATAATTTACAGAGGTCTTCAGCAGTCACGAACCTCAAGAATGAGCATGCGACTACAGACTAGTCCGTTCATTATACAGGGTGTTACGTAAGTAGTTCAGGTAATGTCATCCGCGATCTCCAAAACCACTCGCGCCAGTCATAGTGGAGTTTTTATACAAAATCCCTTCAAACTCCTGATTTAATAGAACAACGTATTAAGTTTCGTTTTTATGCTTGTACTTTCGATCAGATTTTCTTAAAATTGAACAAATGTGCTTCTTAGGGACTTCGTATATTAGTAAGTCCATTTAGAGTGAAGTTTCATGCATTACTTCGTTGCAGATTGTCCATCACAGTCTCTAATTAATCGCTAATAAATATATTACTAGTGATAGATAACGCGGCACTTGT
This sequence comes from Protaphorura glebata, assembly GCA_034694305.1. NCBI lineage: Eukaryota > Metazoa > Arthropoda > Collembola > Poduromorpha > Onychiuridae > Protaphorura > Protaphorura glebata. The sequence goes on along the minus strand of JAQFYE010000818.1, from coordinate 22,358 downwards.
TTCATCGTACAGTATCCGCCACCCCTTTAGTCATTTTGAGATTGCAGTACATAATAGGACGTCTTTAATTTTGCATTATTGCTTTATGTCATTCACTTGAGCATAAAAATGTGTACTTTCACCATGCTGCGCAATCGTGTAAAGTTGATACTTGCATGGGATTGTCGACGGTGGACGTAATTTTAGACAAATTGCAATTAGTTATTGTTACCTTTGTAACGTAAAGAAAAATTGAAGAAAGACAATTTTTATGTTATTACAACAAGAACTCCAAAAATACTTTTAATTTTCAAGAGATTCTACTACAGTCATATCTTTATGTAAGGATTCCTTTCCCAGGCATAATATTTGGTGAAAGTCGTGCAGAGTACGGGGCTTTGAGATGGAAACGAGTGTTCATGTAAAATTCTGATCTTTTTGAAAACTAATGAAAACTAACATGTAAGTTTCCTGAGCTCAAGTAAGACTAATTTTAATTTACACTTAACTGCGAGAAATTCTTGAATGAAACATACCCTTCCAGGCAAATTACACTAAAATCTGTTAAAGTGCCAAATGAGATTAAGGACAAAATAAATATTCGTGACCGGGACACTTAATTTGAAATTACAAATTCGGACCGCTTTAAGCAAATCTGAGTTTTTTCCTGAAAAGCGGTTTCCTTGTTAGAATGTCTCCAAGGCAGCTTGTAAGATTCCATTGCTGTCGTCCCTTGACTCGTGGGCTTAGTCTTCTAAAGACAGGGAATTTTCATGTCACCCTCCACAGTCCTTATGTCTTTGGAATTAAGATCACCACCTATTTGCATTAGTAAAATTAGGTTATTATCGGTTATTCTATTGCGATGCTCTAAGCTCAGATCATAAATCTAGCTTAACATTCAGTAAGGCACCGACACTGGCACTGTGGCACTGTTTGGCGAACTTGGTCGTCATATACAGAAAATAAGGAAGGACTCTTTCTGTTTTTTCGACCTGAGATGGAAAAGGAGTTCTGCTCACTTGAGCATGATAGAAAAGTGTTGAGGGAAGGTGAACCCGTCATGAGTTTACCTCTAGAAAGTGTAGAACATAGAGAAGGAAAGGACACAAAAACTCAAGTGTTCTTTCTCTGACTCCTAATTCACCAAAGAGGTTTCAAGTTTCGCACGATCGGAGTCCGATATGAATATCAAAGTCAAATTATTGATCTCTTCTTACCAATAGTACCACTACTTTTTTCTGACTTCACAAGACATCCATCTATTCCACTTGAAAATAATACTACTTACATCCAATTTTGTGTTCTCTTTGAACAGACTGTAAATATTTGTCTATATGCATTTACATGTGTTGTAGGCGATGTTAACATATGCTGTTATTTGATACATTTCTGTTTATATAAACCCCTTATTGTTGGTGGGAAAATTTTGACAAGATTCAAGGGTGGAAATATAATATTAGTAATTAATTGACTAACCCAATATCAATTTTAAGTTCTGGCGGAATTGCCACTATTTCGGTCTATCCAAACTTTGGTAGTTGTTCATTTGAACACATTTGCAATCGTTTTAACTCGTATTACCCAACGACCCACCAAGTGATCCCCTAATGTGGCTTCTTGTGTATTTTAGAAGATCATCATCTTCAACTCTACATCAATATTTTATTCTGCCCATATTATTTTTGACCAAATATTCCAAAGTACTTTTAAGTGAAAGCGCAAAAATAAGATAGCGATAAGTATGATGAGCAAGAAAAAGTAAAACTTGCAAAATCAATGTTTCTTGTTCGTCTAGATTACCGCAACACATTACGTACATGCTTTTGGTTCAAAATGATTGTATTGTACGTATGTAGAAGAAATATCTCCACTGTCATTATTCTTTTGAATTTTTATGAAGCTTTTGCATCGACAATTTGACAATTGGAATGGTATCCTAAGATACGCATCATGTTCAAGATAAAGACATCATGATCATTCCTTCAAAGGAATGGATGGACGGATATGTGTTTGTTTGACTTCGTTTTGACTCGACCTATTCATCTTGAGTTCTTTATTTATTCACGCTCTTTTCCAACCGAAATCACACACAAGAAACACTGTTTATTTCGTGTCTGATATTTTGTTTCAAAGATTTTGACATGAAGGGTAGGGTAGAAATCTGAACAGACAACCACTGACGTACGTGGAGTAAATAGACGAGTAAATAAAGTGGAATCGTATGCAAATGGATCACTTTGTTTTTCAGCTGAAGACGTCGATCTTGTGGGTTGTTTTGGGTTCAAGTCGTCTACATACGAATACGAACCTATGTAGATTGCTGCCATGGAACTTTCCTAGTGCCTTTTCAATTTATCGATTATTAGAATATATGAGGGTGTATTGTTAAGTAATGAGTATTCGGTAAAAACGTGCTAAAAATCTGTACTAATTCATATCCTTCTGGCGTTATTAGAGGAATATGATCAATTTTGGGCAAAGTTGCCAAGAACGCGGTCTCAAATAAATTTTTGAAATTGGTATGTCAAAACGAGCCTTTTCCGATGTTTCCGCCGAATAATTGTATTCCGCTGAATAAGGTGTGTATTAATTACCTTTGTACTCAAATTGATATTTGAATTGAATTCCATTTGTGAAACCTAGTAAAATGCTGCCCTAAGATTATATTTTCCAAAACAAATTACGTTCCCAAAAGTTAACTTCCTTAGTAACTACCTCGTAGGTTCAGAACATGAACGGCGCAACCCTGAATAAGCTGTCATTTAAAAAATATGAACGCGTATGGTTTCAAAAAATTGGCCCACTTTGTCATCATACTTAAAACATTCATGTGGTTCTTCTATTTGTTTCCTCCAGGCTACTTACAAAATCCGAAGATTATACTTTGTGGATTGTCATTTGTAGGAATTTGTAATAGAAGTAGCCTAATTTAGTATGCAGAATAAGACTTTCGATGGATCCCGGAGGGCAAGCTTATAAATCCCATTTCACTTAACTTAAAGTGAGTCTTGGGTTTGTGCATGGAGGAAAGTAGACATTTCTTCGACCTTAACTTTCGTGTGTTCAAACCATTCTAGACCGGTAAGCAAAATGCATTTGCTCGTTTCTAAGTATAGCACAGGGTGGTTCGGAATCATTTAACCCACACCCTACAACCGATAATCGGCCTTTCCGCGAAATTTTATATTTATATTTTGTAGAGTAAATTCCATAGAGCTAATAAGACTATACACTGATAAGTTGCCAAAAATAATACCAGTTTCGAATAACTCGATTCAGATTATGTTTGGCGGAACATTTCGGTAAGATATAATGAGAGTGCTCAGTCCAAGACTGAGTTCACGTAATTTTGGAATTAATTAGAATTCATTTTTACTTTAATTTTGTCTCGTGACTAAATCTTGCTCATTTTTACAAATTTTTACATCAGATCGGTGAATAAATCTGATTGAAGCCTTAGATCATGAGAATAACGTAAGGGTCTCGTCGCAAGGAAAATATGACGTACCGTGATACTCGAATTCCAGAATGATTCAAGGATATTGAATTTTTAGTTAAAAATTTCAGTACGCCGTGATACAAATGGCTTTCCAGATCATAAACAAAATGTTCTGGAATATGAACCTGGCAAAACCCGGGTTTCAAGTAGACAATTTTGAACCACCCTGTCCATTGTTTCCACGTTTATTGCATAGTGAGACAAGTAGTATTGTCTACTTTATTGGAACAATTCAATGCAAATTGAGTGTAGTTGAGCATCAGGCGAGGTCATTGTGCTTTTTTCAAAGACATAAAAATCCTGAACAGAGTGAGTCCATAAACAACTAAGAGGAAAGCTGTGAGAAAATGGAAGCTGAATTGCTTTCAGGAATTGCTTGTTGGTTCGGAGAAAATTGGCATAAATTCCTTCACTGTGTAATAATATTTAATGTGTGCGCTTGTTCTACGCCATGACACAACATGACTGCTGCAATTTTATGTGTCAACAAATGTGGCACACTACAATAAGTTGACAGGTACTTTGCGGTCAGACAGCATCACACACGGTGAAAATTGATTAAAATAGTAATTAAGGTATTCCCAGAAAATATCGTGTGGGTTAATCGTGCCTTATTTCTGTGGGGTTGATCAAATGTTTCAGGACACCTAACCACCGATGTCATTGGTTGCCAAAGAAGTGATATGCACACTTTCTAGTGAATATTTAAATTCTGGAGTGTAAATGGACTTTCCATATTGAAGGAAAACCACTCAAATGAAATACTATCTCCTGGATTAGGTTCATCGTCCAGGAAGCCTCCCGCTATAACGTGCAATCTCTATATAACAGTTTAAGGAACTATATATAATTAGAATTCGACCACTATCCAAATAAGATTCTCTATGAAATGTAAATCGCGTTATTGTGCTATTGTGGAATGCAATTAGTGCATAATGTCCAAATGATTATGAACCTCACTGTATACCGCCACATTATCAATTTCGTGCATTCAGGGTGTGCCCAGTAGTGTATTTCATAAAATTTGCTTATGTCAACGACACCTTAACACGCAGGATGAAAGTGGTGAAAGTCCCGTCCCCAAAAAAAATTGTCAAAAACTTATGAGTTGCGACAGTGTTTTCTCATAACAGTAGAAGACAAATGTGACGTAGACAGCACAGAAGACTTTTAATCTCCTCAGCAGAGTATGTTTGAATCCGACTTGTGTTCTTCAAATAAAATATGTATGTTAGTTAAGTGAATTTGAGTAATGTACTCAACAAATGACATTGCTTGAGGACGAGAGTTGACGTAGACTTCATTCCAAACACTAAACTAGATTAAGGTCTCAGGTTGTTGTTTCGAATGATGAGGAAATAAAATGAAAAATAGAGTGGTTGTCAAGCTTGTATATGCAGCACAGGTTTGGCGAATTTACATTGCGATCGCACAGATTCATTCTACAAAATAAGGGAAACGGCGAATCAATTTTAAATATTAAGAACGGAACGGGCGAACGATTCCGGGCGGAAATCTAGGCCTTCCTTCTTACCGGGCATTACTGAAAGATACAAGATCGCCGAATAAAAATATTTAGACTAAGTACGGCACTCAGAATTTCTCCTGGATGCATAAGCTATTTTTTATTCCAGTTTATTATGTCAATTATTGATGACTTATAAGGAATACTGTTCTGGTGAAAATCATCAGTGAAAACCCTTACGAATTTCTAGCCAATGTGTCCTAAAACTTATTGGAAAGATACAGAGCCGGGCTTATTCGCTATAATACGGTGAAGACTGACCTCTTGTGTTTGTTTTTATTTAATTGTCGTGCCTGTTCGCTGTTGCAATCGCACATTTGTCGGTTTCATATTGAATTCCTTGTATTCCAGACACAATGCACATTATTTGAGTTTCATATGCACTGAGTTGATTTCAGACATTTTAGCACTAAAATAGATTGGATAAGGCTCTTATAAGTAAGTGGTGATTAGGCTAAGGGTGAAAGCCTGAAGGATACACGCGGATTGGACTAAATTCTATCCTTGTCACTTCGCACGACAACTAACTGCTACATGTGTACTTACTTAGAATTTCTTTGTGAACATGATCTGCTCATCCCATAACAACCCCTACATATTTTATATATTCACGTGTAATAGAACGATTATGTTGAGTCAGACCCTCTGGCACGACAGTCAGCCTTAGCCAAAAACTCAAGCTAGATATATGTAAGTGGAGGCAAACAGAGACCGCATTGGAACCGGTTTGAGATTTGAGAGACACTACGGGATATTATGAGACCACAAGTTTAATTTAATATTCACCCTCTGTTCCAAGTAATGAGGCTATGGACGAAGATAAAAGTGGATGAAAAACGAATTTAAGGTTAGACAGATAAATCAAAGTGATTAAACCACATAGGAAACAAATTTGAATAAATTAATCTCTCGGTCATTAGAAGAAAAATTATAATCTATTCAGGTCAAATCAAATCAATTCAATGAAACGAAATGATTCCTGCTTGGTCCCTATGCTCTGAACTTATTATCTATCTTGGGTGGTAGGATGACAGAATTCAGATATCACACCCTATTTGTCAAATGATGGCTTATCATCTATTTCTACGGTGGATAAAGCTAAGGTAGATTTAGAATTCATCTCATTTTGACGAATGCATTATTGCCTTGTCGCCACACCTCACAATTTGTCTTCAGTTTTTAGCCATCATCACGGTACCCGACTGTCTTACCCCATTTGGGTACTTTACTGATTTGAATAACCGGTGAAATTTTTTATCAAACTTGTGAGTTACTTTTTAAAGTAAATCAATAAATTTGCGACCTCGTAACTAAATTTTTGCAATTTACGAACGCGTTAGTCGACTCGGATTCTTGCATTTAACTTCCTTAGTTTTAGCAAATATTTGAAAGGTATATAGAAATCAAATCCTCGTCCACTTACAACTCTCAGTATTTGTGAAGAGAGAACTAGTGAACACAAGAAATGTGGTCTCCTGAACGTGCTTTTCTTCAAACTTTGTGACTTTGAAGGAATTTGATCAGATTTTTCCTTTCTGGTACTGCTTTCAATCGTGAAGGAAAACTGACTTGTCTCAACTATTCCTTAACGTTGAAATATGATCGGATTCCAAGGAACTGACAAAAGACTTTCCGTCCCTGCCTTCCTGTCCTACCTACACAGAATTCTTAAGTTTATTTTACTTAATCAACCCTTCAATCTCTGCAGCCACTTACTTTCCTTGTCAAGACTAGTTGGACATTTCAGTTCGAAGTCCAAGGAAGGAAGAAAAGGGTATCAGATTTAATTACATTTTGTATTATGGGTGAGTAAAAAAAGGACAAGAGATAAATGTTGGGATCGGGTCGGACAAACAAGGTGTTATTAAAAAGACTGAACAGATTTTGAAAAGAGAAGACAAATAAAGTTTTCCTCTCGTAAAATTGTTTGATAAAGAGAATCCCGTCTGAGTTCATGGGAACTTCGTTCTCAACTAACTTTTGGGAGGAACATTTGTCAAATTAATCCACCATTTGACTTTCTCCAACTTTCTCCACTTTTGTTTTCTTCCCTTGGTCTCTCAACTAATACACAATCTCAACCCGTTATCCTCTCCCGTCTATCTACGATTTCCAAATAAACTTTTCGTTCTTTCATCTATCTATCACCTGAAAGCCCATCAAAGTTCTATTTGAATTGAATTAAATTTTATAACAAGGAAACGCCCTTTGATTGTTGACTTTACCAATGATCTGACGACAATCCCTTCTTTTTACACCTCCAGAATTCTCTCCGCATTGTTCAGTTCCATCGAAATTCTTCACTGGAGAATTCATTCCGGTGACAACTCTTACAAATAATGCAGTCACATGAAGACTATTTTCGAATTTATCTGCACGGCTATCTTTCTCATGCAGAATCGTATTTGGAATATGAATCCTTAAGGTATTTCTCATTCACGCTATTTTTTTGTGCAATAATTCAATCCCAACGAGAAGTTTTCCTCATCACAATTCTCTGCCAAATTTCCACGAAATTCATCTCCGCAACTATTTTTCATGTGACAATAATTCTCCCGGATATACCCCACCTGACAATTCTTTTCCGTGGAAGTCCAAATCCGCGACAAATTTTTCTTGGATTTATTTTCTCATCCTTGCATGACATTGTAAATAATTTTACACTGCAGAGATTTTGTCAGTTATCTACATTAACTGACATGGATTGAGATTTATTATATTTCATCCAGCATGCAGTAGCGGTGGTCTCTAATAATTACAAATGAATTCAGAGAACCAGGACCTAGCGTGGAGTGTTTCAAGTTCCCGTTAATATTTATTGTAGCTCCTTCCTTTTTTACTGGTCTCAATTAAAAGGCTACTTGGAGTGGAAGATTTTTCAACTGGATGTAAAGGCCGTACTTCGTGGAAAAGGAAACTTCGGTCTGTCAGATCTGATGGTTGGACTGATGTGATGGTGGATCAATTGTATGGGTTCTACTCAGTTGGGATTTTATTCTCATCATGGAAGTCAACTATCAGTACCTACAGGGTGGGACAGAAAAATTAGTCACAATCTCGCACTTAAAGTTCCACATGCTTCTATTCTGTATAGCATTCACGATTAGAGTGACTTTCCTTCTATGTTCTTTTATCGGTGTGGTACATGCTTTTAATAGTAACTAATATAGTTTCTAATTGACGCATGACAGTTTATTCTGACCCTGCCGGTACATTTTATCCATAAATGTGCACACACATTTCATATACACACAAGCATGATTCCATCCATGCATGGCTTTTCCTGAATTCAGTGAGTTTTCTCCGTCTGTAAAAGTAAATAAGAGCCATGGCGAGCTTTTCATGGATTCTAGCAATAAAATATTCAACATTCTTTCAGTCTTAACTACAAAGGAGTTGAGTACTTAAATGGATGCACTATAACGCGTAATTGGTTCACATTGAAAAGACTCTCCTGGTCCAGGAGTCAGTGAGGCGGCGGCGGAGTGGCGGCTTTGACCTTCCCAGTTGTCAGTTAGGGTTCAGCTTGGAAACAATCTTTTTCTTCTAAACAAGCCTGGAGTTTTCCATGTGCAAAATTGCTTTTTGGTTCCATAGTATTACACAAACAAATGGAAAGCAGACAATCCAGACTCCAGAAACCCCGTCCAGTCGGCTTTCAACATTCATTCTATTCTTATTATTATTGAATGTCTCTCTGGTGTGGATTGTGGATTTGCACACACAATACGTAAACGAATGATTGGAAACAAGACGCAAAGGTTGTGGACTGAGGTTGTAACACTAAACGGGCCAACTATGTGCATTTCTGTCCACACATGTCGCAGTCACGGTGTCATAAATAACATTAAAAGATCAAAATTCTACTCCATTTGGATGAATAACCCCGGAAATTCCATTTCGGTCTTGGAAAAATTGTTCGCAGTTTTATAATTCTGAATTTCTATCTTCGTATCTCAACAATTTTTGTTAAAAATTGATTCGGAAAATGTAATTATCAAGTCGGATACGATCGGGACCCCATAGCTACACTTGAACGAAAGACTGTGTATATTATTTGGATCCGTAATATTTCGTACAAAGTATAACCCGATAGAAGAATCGAAGATTTCGCGTAGTCTTTTGCTTCCATACGAGTGCTGGTTATTGTTGTTACACGAAAACAAAAACCTATTTTATTCACGTTGGGGGGCTAAACACTACAAATTTGGATTTGCAATTTTTGAATTTGCCGTGACTCGTGAAATTCAAATTCAAAATTCTTCATTATTCCGAGAGTTGCAACTGTTGAGAAAAGTCGACATTTTCGCACAGCATGAGTTACGAGCGCTCCCATGGAAGAAATGTGCACGAAACATATTAATAAGCACGTTGTCCTTGGCTAACTCGTCATTCAAATTCAGTGAATGGTCGCTTGTAATATATTGTGGCTGGAATATAAGACAATGAGTAAGCATATCAACAAATACTAATTGGAGATAGTTATTACGAAAAAAATCTGAATGGCCGCAGGAGTAGGAATCCTATCCTCCGCATTTTCCATCCTGTGACATTACAGTTTAACAAGGTTTTACTTCGTATTTACAGAGATAATTTGTTGAAGCACATTCATAGAAGTTTACTTCTAGCCGGTTTTGACGTGTTTCCCGTGACATATATAGTTCTTGTTAGTTGGAATCTGTTCTGGACATCCAAAGTTTTCAAGAGTTTCGTCGACTCGACACACATGCCAGAGAACAAGTCAAATCCACTTGTTGCGAAGTGAAAGGAAAGAGAGAAAGTGAAGACGGCAAGGAAAGAAAGAATAGAAAAAGAAAATGCGCGTCTGGTAATTTCCATACATTTCTACTTGTTTCTCTTTCTAAATCCACTCTGTCCTTAGTGTGTAAAATAAAATAATGGGACGAGATGAATAGGGGAGTAATTGCTAACTACTTCTACGACTCTACCATTCCCGTATGCGACTTCTCTTTTTCTCTTTTTATTGAATCCAACACACTTAGTAGTCGTTCCCACAAGTGAAAGTTCAACATCATCATTTGCAAAAAGAATTCTGTAATAAAGTTACGAAAGTGATGCCGGCATGTTGTGGGGGAAAATAACCACAAATTACTGGTTACGTTTGTAACTCAATTTCTTTAGATTGTTCGCATGATAAACTATATATAATTACCCAGCCTCTGACAGAAGTTTGACGAAACATGGCATAGATCGTGGATATGAATATGACAACAAGAAATAAACATTCGAAAAAATATTTTCTAAATTTTCCAAATACATCATTCGACAAATTCCGACCGCATGGTACAGCTCACGATCATTTTGTTGTAAATAAAGAAAATACAAGAAAGTTTACTAACGCTTCCACATAAGGAGACGTTAAAAGTGCGTATGACTCATACCCTAGGTATGACCACTCGGTGGAAATATACTCTAACTTATTAAATGACAATTCTGTACGTTTTGTGGAGGTGATCTTGACATTAGTTGACCCAAGGTTTAATCCATTTGAGTGAAGTCTCACGGTGGATTCACTCGACTTTTCCAATGCTTTTTATTTTCATTATTTAAAGTCTATTATTTTGTGTCTTACATTGGATCTGACTCGGACAACCACACTGTAGTGTAGGAACAGTGTGCTAAATCGCCCCAGCCGCTTAACTAAATGAGCATGGGATCCTCAAAGTACGTCCACAAATGGCGGATGGGGCTAACTAGCACACTTTTCCAAAGTGGGGCGTATTAGTCCACCTTACCGTCAGGGTGTTGCATGAGCTCTAATCCGTCAGGCGAGCACAGATGAACTTTAAATTTGTTTCGAAAAATTAAAGATTATGGAATTCGGGCCTTAGGTGTACATCAATTTTGCAAATTGAGAGTGGAAAATGGTTAATTTGTCCTCCGGATGGTCGAAGGATCCCAGCAAGGTCAGAAGCCCACAGTTTTCGTGCACAGATACCATTTGTAACAAAATTCTGTGAATCTTGTGATTATCCCCAGATTCAGCAACGCGGGAGCACATTTTAAGAACTACCCTGTAGAATTTCTGAACTCTTGATCTATCTTGTTCATCTTTGTTGTTGATTCCCTGTAGACTGTGGAGAGTGAAGACAAAGAAGGGCGCTGAATCGATGAAGCGAGATGTATGGATTGGTTGGTTCTGATGATCATCAAGTGAGCAAATCAAGAGAATCACACACTCGCCCTGGCCAACAACCGAACCAAGAACAACAGCATAATCAACCACGCCACCAAGTCCCAAAATCAATTTATGGTCGTGTCTGGACTTATGTGAAACAGGCGTGGACGGGTGTCAAATTTGCTTTGGGTAAGTTCACTTTTGTCCTTCTTCTCACCAGTCCTTAAGTCTAGAGAACTTGCATGTTCCAGTTTATGTGAATTTTAGGTCATATATGATCTAGTCGATATGGAGTAGCATCTTTCATTTTCCTTAACAACTTTTAGAGTGGAGTCAAAAATTTTAATTTTAAAGAGACCAGTTCCTTCGTACGGTGCTTTGCGTAAAGTGGAAGTCGTGAGAAAATCTCCAAGGCCATTTCTCAATGGTAATTTCCCAAAAAGCCTTGAAATGCTACGAGCTGTCAATTCGTTCTAGCTCAAAACCGCAGTTTTTTGTACTCAAGATCACAACTGATATTTTAATTGGATTGTTGGCAGTAGATATTCCTATTGCTGTCGTACTGCAGACATCCTATCAAAATATTGCTATCTCGTAAAATCGTAACTGTGTCCAAATGGTTTCTAACTATGGACTGCAACATATAAAAGTTCCCCCGACCTCTCTTTATAAACTGAGAATGAGACTCTTAGATTGAATCAGATACTACAATAAATGTCCAGAACACGAAGGGTGTTCCGCTTCAATTTCTAAAGCTTTGAAAATGATGGAATTTACATTTGAATCCGAACCGCTCTTTCCAATGAATGTAGGAATAGGATTGAATGAAATTTGGTGGTTTTGTGGTGAGTATCCTAGGAAATTGGACAAATCTGTTGAACGAGTTAAAGTTAAATTTGAATGGATTCAATTTGAAATTTGAAACACCTCATGCATGCATGTATTGGATTGACTATTAGGAAGTCGTGTATCTGTTTTGAGTCTCCTTCTGTTACAAGAGGGAAAGTTGATTTGTGGAGAAAGTTGAATAGTGTGGGTCTGGGTCTGAGGTCTCAGATGCATGCACTTTGTCCCGATAAGACTGATTGTGTGTCTGTTGTCCTTTTCTCATGTACATGTAATATGTCCAGACTTCTTTCCCCTTTTACAGATTCAGAGTTGGATGAGACGGAGAATCGACTTCGCTATAGACCAGTGAGTCTCCAGTCTTTGTGTCGTCTGACTCGATTTACAGAGAGTGAGATTAAACGAATCTATCGTGGCTTCAAAGCTGAATGTCCATCGGGAATAGTTCAAGAAGACACTTTTAGGGATATTTATGCTCAGTTCTTTCCACAAGGAGGTATTCAAACACTTTCAAACCTCTCCCGAACGACCATTTACTCCATATTGTTCTTCCTTTGCTTTTTTTTTCACAAACTACTGCTACATGCCACTCAACCGCAATCTTCAAATGACTGCGACAAACAACAACGACCGCTTTCATTTGTCTCTCTTGCTAATCCCTTGGCACATAGTTAGAATCGGGATATGGTAAATAAGTGCAAGCAAGTGCAGGGTGACCCAGAAAATTTTGCCAAGCTTTTCAAGGCTACTACAGCATAATCTGAATCTGAAGCCGTTCATAGCGATAACGGATATTCCTTACACTGTGCGGGGAGTTTATAATTTCTAAGTAAATCACCAGAATTCAGAGTTTTTACTCCCAGATGGCAGGTCAATTTTTTGATACAGGAAGAAAATATTTTAGTGAATTTTTTAATCATGCAGTGGACTCATTCTTAATGTCCGTCTCTGAAGTCGTAAACCAGAATCGAAGAATTGGATCTGAATTGTGAATCTACAAAACATGGATTGTATTTAATTATATAAATGTTAATGTATTTGTACGGTTCGTTGAATTCACTCTAACCTTAAAAGGAATTCTGTGTTTGGTCTTAATAACGATTCCAATTGCAGTTGTCAAAGAATTGAGTTCTTTGACTATCGCACTTTGAGATAAGAGCTGTGCAGTCTTGCTGTCATTTTACTGGTCCATTTTATTGTTTCCGAGGTCGGATTAAACTTGTAAACCCATGTGTGTTTATGTTTGGTTTTTATAGCCAACACTGGACATTACGCGCACTACGTTTTCAACACACTTGACCAAAGTCGGAATGGGCTCATCAGCTTTGAAGTAAGAAATTGTTTGTTTCTTCTGATATTGTGAAATAAGACTAGATAGTATTTACTAATTATAATTACGCATGGGGAAACATTACCAGAGTTGTGCCGAAACTCGTTATATATACTGTCGAAACCGGTTTCAATTTCCAATGCGAGCCGTAAAGCCGAAGTAGAATTAAAAAATCATGTCAGTTAGTTTAAGACCAAATTTTTGAATTTCTAAAAAAGAGCGGACAATTTGAAATAGTCTAAGTTCCTACTGGTGATAGATTTCACTGGATATCTTCCAATCCAAGGTGCACAGAGTTATTGTGATAAAAGCTCTAACCGAGAGGCCAACTTTTCGTTTGAAAATACTCGATTTGGACCTAAGAAGAATTGAACTAGTGATTATTTGGTACACTACCATCTTGATTTGCCCAATTCAGTGTAAGAGCATGTCTTGATGGTTTCGGTGGACTATTAATTCCAATTAATTTGATTAATTGTTTAACTAATTTTGTCACGAAATACTGAGAGACCTCTTCATGGATTGAACCCATACATAGGCAAAAGTAATCAGACTTTGGAATATTGTGGCTTTAGTCATTCGGTCCATGCAATCGAAACTCATTTTGTGTTGAATTAAAAGAATCCTTTCAGAGTCGTCAGTCACTTTGGACTTATCCCGGCCAGGTCTCTACTAATTGGACAGTATTTCAAGAGAGGGCTCAATATATTTTATACTAATTAGCTAACTAATTATAATTGCTTCCCAGTTCTAGGGATTGGATTCGTTCTTCTATCTTAGTATTTTGAAAGGAAGGCATAGGATTGAGATTGAACTCCATTGAATTGAGTTGAAACAGAAGCTTTCGTAGAATAGAAGTAATGCGTAGTTAATTATTCTTGTTGTCTGTTTAACAAAATACTTGGAATTAGCCTGGCGGGTCAGATGGTCTCTTACGAACTACAAAGTCCTCCTTTGAAATCATGTGTTTGGTTCCTTTGTTGTTTTACTCCCTATTCCTATCAGTCTAATGGTTAGCTTAAGGGCACATAAAAGTTTTCGTAGATCCCAACACCAATGTCCCATAACTCTTGAGTTGACTGGCTTGAAAAACTAGACATTTGAATGTGGAAACGTCCACGAAATAAGAATGTAGAGAATTTTCTGGTATTGATGCACGCACCTCAGTTTCATAATTCTCACACGTCTCAGAAAATCCTATAGAAAATAAGGAAGAGGTTTTAAATTGACCTCGGCTTAATGACCCAATCGTCCTGAATTTTACAGTTCAAGAACAAGCAGTAATTTTCTGGAAGAAAGCATATATGGCATACATGAGCAGAAAGCTGAAACTTTTATAAATTACACTGACTCCCATTGATTACACAGTTCGGATGACTCCGCACTTGATCTAGGTCATCCACTGACCCTGCTTTGATTTTTGCTGACCTCCTGGCGTTAAAGAGAAGGTAATTTTATCGGACAATACAAGCCCGATAGAGATGAAGAGCGGGCTCTGTTGATGAAATTGAAATTTTGAAGACCGGGTTCTACAGAACTATATTAGTGAAAATATGGTACGTTACGTATTGGGGAGAATACTTTGCTCTGTTCACGATGCAACTTCAAAGCCCGGCTAGGACTGCATAAGATAAACTGCGACATCTTATTACGCTACAAAACTGAATAAGCTTATGGGTCGTTGCCTTCCGCTTCCCTGAACCTACATTATATAGCATTCAATAAGCTTTTCCCCCAAAGTACCTTCCGGAGAGAATAGTTTCGCGATAGATAACGTTTCCTCTGATAAAATCTTTCATTAAGACCGCATCTACGAACTTCGTAAGACATTATGATGGGGAGAGCTAAACATCATTTATGGTATGTTGGATGCATCAAATGCTTTCATCAAATCTATCGTCAAACACAACGACTTAGCCCGTCAGGGGTTGCCCATAAAATATGTCACATTTTAATTCTTATGAACAACTACCTTCCCTCCTTCATTCATATAGCATTTTAAGATGGTATAAAAATGCATGTCCATCCCTCGGTCTTTATGTTTATGGTTACTACTTAATTATCGTGCCTCTCCAGAAGTACGGAGTCACTTTGACCGACATCCTGCAGGCCAATGTCGGGCTGAACCTGAGATATAAATTTTCAAGAAAATATTATGCAGGATTTAAGGAGCTATTCGGTTTTAAAATCCGATGCGCTCAGCGGTGCTGACGAGCGTTTAAGTAAAAATCTGCATGAAATGACCCTCGGAAGACGGCTTTTTATCAATTTTTCAGAGCTGCATGCGTAGTGTAATAAGTATGCTTACACCACAAAACACTGGTTCTTTTGCATAGATTGTCATAATTGTGAATAACTATTCTGTAGTCGTTCCTTAAAGACCAGTTACGGTATTCTATTTAAGTCCGGATTAGCTGGATGCGTATCTGGGGAAAATGATAAATCTAGAAAAAGTGATTTCATACCAGACTACGCCTCGAATGTCTAGGTCGAAGCTATAAACTTGAAGATTGCAAATGATTAGAGATTCCAAACCTGACTTTCCCAAACCAACTTTCACCGCTAGTGTGTGACATAATTTATAAACAGCCCCTCTGCGAACATATAACTTTACTGCGAAAATTTATGGCGAAAATGCAGAAAGGAGGCAGCTGGGGTTGGTGGTTCCACTGACTGGAAGTGAGTCAACGTTGTTTGTCTATAAGGATTATGGAACAGGAATTTGTTTACTTGGTCTGACAATGGCTAATCCGTGCACTATCTTCAGCAGTATGGCTATGAGTTTGGTTTTAGTGTAGAGTATAATTTAGTCCTGTTTATAATGGGAATTTATCTGGTCTGCACTTCTCTGTCATGCTCGTCATTGTGGTCGTCGTTATTGTAATAAACTAAATGACTGTGTCTATTAAAGGACTTCATGCTGGGTTTGTCAATACTGTCACGAGGAACGGCTGATGAGAAACTAAGATGGACGTTCAGTCTCTATGGTGAGTGTAAATAACTTTTTATAACTATTTTTAAGGAAACGATTATAATCTAGCTTATTATCCATTTTTTATGAAAACGCGCACTGATACGTCAAGTGAGTCATAGAGCGTGTACAATTTACATTGTTTCAACAATAGCAAATAGAATCAGGACCGAATACATAATTCATAAACCCCATATAGCAACCGAAAGTCTAAACTTAATTTGTCTGGATTCCAGACATCAACGGCGATGGCTATATCACCAAGGAGGAAATGACGGATGTCGTCACGGCTGTCTTTGAACTCATGGGGAATTGCGCGGAGCCTATCTTGGAGGACAGTGCTGTTCAGGAACGTGTTGAACGGATATTTCAGGTATGCCCTACTTCCAATTCAACGTATTTATGGCATTGACAAGATCAAAACTGGTTATCAGGAACTCCGGATGAGACGTACTTTCGTACTGACCCACAACTCCGACTCTCAAGTGAAAATATTCGGATATTATATACGAAACTTCAAAATGATGTAACTAAATTGTTGCCTATAGAGTCTATCGAAAGAATTAACTATGCATAGTGTGACCTCTGAGGTCATCCCACCATCATTCAAGAGGACATGGTCCCATTTTGTTGATATCCCATTTCGGAGGTCAATCGCAATATACCGGCTCAATAAGAAGGTCCTAGGGTGATTTCTAAGGTCAGAAAGAATGACCTTTTGATTCAGGTGTTTATTTGCAGTTAAATTTAGTATTAATACCACGATCCAATTTGAAAGAAATTCTACGTCCACACATCCTGCCCACGAATTTAAGATTGTATACTGCTACTAAAATTTTCCCATGGAATGACACAATTTTCTAGTGTGGTAGAGAATTGGCTGACGGATAGCATTTGGCAGTTTGATGCACTTAAAATACTCTATGCCAATCCTGAATTTTGTTAAGGAAACTTTGGTAATAAAACTTTATTTTATCTGTTTGCACAAAATTCTGCTGAGAGGAGAATTAGCATTCATACGTGAAGTGCTCAAGAAATGCTTCAATAAAAAGGTCTTCATCTCCCGCCGTGAAAATGAAAGAGTAGAATATTAAAATATAAATTCCACGACGGGTTGCAGCTCACATGATAATTTTTCCCTTGTTAATTATAAGGTAAAAAGTGAAGGAATGGAGTAAAACTTAGCACGAGCTCCAACATCAATATTGTCTTGCCTTAAGTCTTTCCCAGATAAGAAACCCGATCTTTTCTTATGTGAAACTTAGACACCAAAGACCGATTTTTGACTTACTTTACGTTTGAGATACTTTCACTCAAGTAAAGATGAAAGTAAAGAAATACTTGCTTGGAGCAAGTCAAGGCTTTCGCTCACTTACGAGATTGCCGAAACTCAATGGAATGACTCATTCACCTACCGAACACTTTCACATGTCGTCGATTTTGGGAATTTCAGTAAAATCTCAGACGGCCAGAATGGTGGATGTTTGGTACAGGTGGGCATAACTTACAAGAAATAATGTTGCAGCCCATATGGATATCCAGTCCATGTGTACATAGACTGGCTGGCCTATACTTGGACCAGCCCATGTGTACTTGGACTTGTCTACATGGGCTGAGACATAAAAAATGATATGAGAAGTTGCATTTCGTTCTACTGATTTAAAATAGAAGGTTACGTTCCAGTAATCATATGCCAAAATTCCTATGATTTAAATTAAAAGAAATCTTGATTGCGTAAGTAGTAATTAAATTTTTTTAAGTCGAATAACAAACCATCCTATAACCCGACTCCGAGCTATATAGAAATTAAATTTTTTGTGATACTCTCTGGACTACTTCGAGGAAAAATGAATCCTCTGGGATGCTCCAGGCTGGCACACAGTCATTCGTTCCCGTCACACTCCAGTCGAACGTTTTAATCCTTCTAATTTTTTATCTAGCTTTTTATGTATGTTCAAACATCCTCAAGTCCATGCCGTCGTGCAATCATGTTTGGCCCCGAAGGTGAAAGTCAGACTTAATTAGCCAATATTGTATTTATACTTTCTACTTCCTCAAAGTGCATTGCACTCAGGTTGATTTAATTATGATAAAACTCTTCAGATGTTATGTTCCAGTCCATGTGTATTTTAGATCAAATGCGTACGTCTAGGTGTAGAAACAAATTAATTTGTCTTGACACTTCAAATAATGCTCTGGGCTTTTATTTTCGGAAATCAAAGCTCAACCCTGCTTGTATTCCAGCTTCCGTATTTTCTATATGTACTTTCTCAACTTTCCCAATGAAGAAAGTAGAAGCGAGCCGGCGTTTATTTGAAGTTTTACCATTTATAATGAGCTCTCTTGTCCAACACATTCTTTCGAGTTCTCACTAATTATCGGACATTCTAGAGGCTCACAAGTAATCTTACGTTTTGAGTGATAATGCACTTCATCCAACAAGATTTGGTCTATTATTTTAGAAGACAGCGCTGAAATTAGAAAATTCATTCACGACTAAGCTTCCAAACCAATGATAAATCTATCCTAATGCGCTTTACAAATTTTGACCAGTTATAACAAGCTCTCAAAATTTGAAACCACCAATTAGTTTTAATCCCACTTACAACGATTACATAGGTACCAAGTTGGAGTGTACTACATATATAGAGAATTTTGCATAGGTTACTCGCTCTGAAAAGTCTTATGACTTTAACTTACGAAGGGAACTTCAGGGCGTCTAATTTTAGAAGAATTTAAAATTCATATCATTGGACCCTGATGCGATTTGGAATCTATAATGTTATGTCACTCCAACCCACTTTTCCGGTTTAAATTAGTGAAGTTGACCTTCGGGTGAAATTCTGGAAGTGTTCATGATTCGGGTCGGGACGTCTGCCTTTCTCCGTCCGTTCCTTCACTGACTCTCTTAACCCGTAACTTGCAAGGGAAAGAGCAAGAGCGGGTAGGCCAAAAGGGAGACCAGACGGACGACGGTCAATCCACTGGCACACAAACTCCAGAATTCAACACAAAGGTCAACTTTGCTGACCTAAACCGGAAATGTGGGTTGAGCGACATACCATTCCAGATTGCAAATCGCATTAGGGTTCGATGGTATAAATTTCAGGTTTCCTAAAATTAACCGCCCTGACGTTCCTCTCCTTAGCAATTTCGACGACTGAGCCGGGGTTAAAAAATACATTTAATTTTTTTTTATTAGAAAATGGACCAGAATCACGATGGAGTGGTGAGCATTGAAGAGTTTCTTGACTCCTGTACCAAAGATGAGAATATCACTAAATCCATTTGTGTATTCGATTCCGTGATATAAAAATTGTGAACTTGCTTTCACTACCTGTCATGCCAATGCGGACTTGGAGGGACGGATTGATGGAAGCTCTAAATTCCTATCCAAAACCATAACTATAAATTTCCAAGTATGATTTGACTAGACGCAACAGCATCGTGTATAAGTCCAAAGAATTATTAATTAATGATTCGTGTAATGATGTTCATGCGTAAGTATAAGTATAGCTGTAAAAAAAATGCCTATGCGTATTGTAATGTCTTGCATGTATTCATCCATAGTATCTTCTTGAACGATTTAAAAACAAATCAAATCCAAAACAAAATGTATTTATGAACGAATACTTTTTTGTAAGTTGTATGAAGGGAAAACTAATTAGTTGGCTAAATTTATGTACGCTCGTGATGACGACGAAATAAGAAACAAATATTTTAACAAATTGATAATATGTTTTAATAAAATTGATTCACATTTTATTTTCATTATTTGGTTCACCAGCTGTTCAGAAAGAGAGAGAGAGAGTCCAAAAAGTAGTACGAATTAACCTATCCGCAATACCACTTTCTATTAAATACTACAAATATACACATTTTTCGTTTCTATTCTATTCTATTCTTCTTCGTCTATTTTTACATACATTGTAAGGTATAATGTTTAGTCTATGTAAGTCTATGTATAGAAGGTACATCGATCAGACACTGACTTCCGCACTTTTGGTTTTCTGGACAAGATAAGATGCGCACTTCAACTCTAATGCATTTTTTATAATAATAGCTTTACTTAATGTATAACCTCTCTCTTTTTTTGTCCATTTCCTTCCTAGCTAGTCTGGGAATAGGAATTGAGGACAACAGGAACTTCCGTAAACTATTAATGAGCTTTCCGTGGGGGAAAAAAGGTATTACAATCCATTATTCCACTCCGGAACGAGAAATAATATTATTATTATCCCCCGATAAAATCTATGACTATCACTATAATATTCAATAACAATTTCTTAAAATTCTAAAGCTTCATTTTATTTATTTGGTTGTCTAGGAAACTACTATTCATGCAAAAACTAGATCAGCTCAAAATTTGACTCCAAATTTTACATCATGTGTCCACACGGCACAAATGACCAATTTGTCGTCAGATAATTTGTAAACACACTTATTTTTGAAACATTAACTGTACAGGAAGCAATTAACCAGAAATGAGGAATCTTAGGAAAATATAATCTTTTGACAAAACCTTCATATTACGTATTTGTGAACAGAACACATGAAATGACATGCCCTAATTGAGTTTTTCATAGAAAAGCTGTTTTCTTGTGTAAGCGTGAGAAAACTACTAGGAAGTGAGGTTTCATTTGATTCCGCCCTAGTTTGTCTTCTGAAACCGTTAGAATTACATCATATGTCTGGGGGAATTAATTTGCTTTCCAGCTGAATAACGACACCAGTGGGGGAGCGTAGAAAGCCTACAGATTCAGGAGAAAAAAGCGGAAGGATATGGGATATTGTTATAATGTTGAGCAAATAAGAAATCCTTGTAACTGAAGTCATATTATTAATTTTGCCTTATGAAATGAAACCTTAGTCGTTCCTTCTGTCGTAAGGGAAACAATCATTAGCTCGTTCACTTTGACATTGCCATGTTAAGTTATCAACAACACTTGTGTGGTTTCTTATATTGGTTACCCAAAATGCGGGATGGAGTTAATATACTCAGCCAGAAAAGTCACGACGAGCAAAGAGTTACCAAAATTAAGTCTAGGCTGCTCTTATTCAGTTGGACTATTTGGACAGAACATACTCTTCATCCTTTCTGGAGAAAGCGTGACCATTTACTAGATGGAATCGTCGACAAAGAACCTGACTCCATGAACGTGCCTAAGATTCCACCCATCCACATCCACGTCCATGGAACTTCAAATGAATATGAAATAAACCCTCTTTTGAGAACACAGGACTCATAAAAATCAATAATATATATGTATGTAATATGGCAGAAGGCCGTAGAAAGCATTAAATTCGACGAAAACTAACTTTATAGCTGGGAAAAGTAGTTCTGGAAGGGACAATATTTCCATGTAAAATTCAACCTGACCTCAAGCACTATGAAAATATTTTTGCAAGTCTGATTTGTAGGCCATACTTTGGAACGTAAGTCCAGGCTTCAATAAAATATGGACTTGGTTTTCAACATTTCAAACCAGAAAAAAAACCCATTTAGGAATGGATTATGAAAGGTTCATAATGGCGATCAGTTCACGTGGTATCTCTACGAATGTACTGCTGAATCAGAATTATACACACAAAGACTTTCCCTTGTCAGCTCTGATAGTTTCTCTAAACTCCGGGAATTCAAATAAAAGTTACGTTTTGGCCTTTTCAGAAGGATTACCTAAGTTGATCTACTCGAATTTCTAAAGCATAGTCATGAATGGACTTGAACTATTAGGTTACTTCAGTACTTTCAAAACTTGAAAATCCGGTTCCAGATGCAGATTGTAAATTCTGATCTTATCAGATATCTGCATAATCTGCTTCGGAACATTTCGGAGCAGGTAGGCGGCAATCCGATGCCTTATGAAAGTAATATATCTCATATTATAATACACGAGATGAGATATCTGTTAGGCAACTGACAAAATGTTCCTCGCAGTCTGAGCAGACGTCAGAATTATGTTTATCCAAAATCAATTCAGAAATTTGTTTTATATGGTTTAGAATTACTTGATTTGATACGCTCTCTGATCTGGTTGAAATAGTTGGCGTTTTTTCACTTGCTCA
>JAQFYE010000817.1:0-29048 GCA_034694305.1 Protaphorura glebata | reverse complement strand
TGCAGATTTAGAATACTTTCACCGAGTAAAATGGCGTTAGAATTGGAAGTTAACGATTTAAGGAAGTATTGAGACACATTGCCACTCGTAATCTTAATCATTGCACGGATTCGAAAAACAAGGAGCTGAATTCTTGGATTCCTAATTCCGACTCCACCATTTTATTCAGTTTTGTGAATGGTAATATTTACTCACGCTTCCCGTAAATAGGGTAAAAGCTTCATCCCAATCCCAGTAGTAGAAGATTAAGTGGACATGCTCCATTGGGTTACGTAATACACTCCACATTGTTGCTCTCTTGTGTTGGATAGAATAATGAGGCTGAACAATTTCCTGCCCAATTTTTGGCCATTTCCGTTCTATCCCTCTTGTTCTATGTTCCTGCTTTTCATTCATTCCATTCATTCATCAGCGATCTACCGACATTATCTAGATTCCCAGAATAGGAAGGATTTTCGCTCAAATAGTTTGCAGAGATAGTAATTTTAAATCCCACGACTTCTGAAAATTTGAAGTGGACAATTAGATTTTATTGAATGAACGGGAAGACTGATTGTACAGTCAATTTTGCCCAACATTGGGAGTGGAGAATTTTGGCAGTAATGAAGGAGTGGTCCTTCTGAAGGAACTAGTTCAACCAAACGTCACACTGTTTTAACAAATTAGTATTATTGATGGATGAAAAAATTAAACGTACAACAGATTCAACTCATTTATCAGAAGGTTCATATTTCTTTTTACAGTTGATCACTGTTTTCAAAAGAAATGAGATTCACTTTATTTGTTCTTTTTTATTCAGAATCCAAGGACCCAGAAATGGGAAATTGTGCAAAATATATTACACATCACAGAAACTTAATACTACGGTACTAGTTAAAAACAACACTAATTTCGAGTGATGAGGCATCGCCAGACAATGACAATACACTCCGTAATGTACAGACGTTAGAATTCTTCTATTAGGTTATTTCATTTTGCGGAATCACGCATACATTATGCAGAGAAAAATACATTTTGTAGCCTATCGATAATGAGCAGTTCTTGTGTCCAAACTCTACCGGATCCGAAAAAGTATTGTCTGTGACGTGTTTCTTCCATAATGGATAATAGGAAGAAAGATCGTTCTTTACCAGAAGTGAAATGAACGGAATACATTATCCTGTGAAATGATGTGGACCTCAAGTCATATAATTTAATTGATCTGGGATTCCAGAGACGGCAGGAGTTTAAACACAAGGCATAACGTGAATTCTGTCGTTGCATAAAATTAAAAGTCAAAGAAAATGAAAGGATATATTGTATGTTCCATTATTCATTCTTTGTAATAATGAATGAATGCATTCCAAATAGATGTCATTTAGTCGCCTACATAAGGACTCGGCTTGGTTTGTCTGAATGATCTCGTAGTCGCCGCAAGACGTTCAACCGCACACTGATCGGCGTGCCTTCAAACATTTCATTGTTGTTTTAGTCATTCATGAGTTGAGAATTCCGTTTGGTTTTTACCCCTTCTTCCTTCCATTTCCATTTATTGACTCTCTTCACTTAAAGTGTTGGTGTTCTTTGGGTCGTTTAAACAAACCCTGTAGGGTCTCATTTTTTACTTCTTCTCTAAACGCTATGCATGAATTCATTCAAGTTCCGGTCGGTCTTTTTTACCTGTCTTCCTTCGTAAGGACTGATGATATTCATTGTTACGGAACAGAATAAATTGACTGTGTCAGGTGTAAATTTTTCGGTTCAAGTTGAAGGGTTTGGATTTATCTCATTACGTACATGTAGGACGTAAAAGCATACATGAAAATCGGGTCACACAATAAAAACAAAAGTGTTAAGGTGCTAGTCCAGTCTTTTTCAATCATTAATTGACACTCACCATACGACATGGTCAGATATCTGCGTATATTTATTTAAAAATGTGCATTTGCTTTCCAATTGGCCTAGGAAAACCCTAGTAATAGGAAAGAACAATAGTAGCATAGGAAATCTCTGTCTGAATGCCATGTCAAGCCGAAAGATCGAGCCCGAAGAAGTTTACAAAATGGCATCTTGTGGTTCATGGGACAATTCTAGATTCTCTACCGTTAAAATTAAATCTTCAATTACTCCAGTTAGGGATTGTCTCAAATTGGCTACATAGCGGTGTTATAAGTTATTAATTACGGGAACTGAAATGAAAATGCAAAGGCGTGACGTCATGACCCGCCATCGCGTAGCAAATAAAATTCCAAGGGCAAAAAAGTTTGACTCACGCCTTTAATATTTGAGACAATTGCAGTTCTGGATTGACACTAATTGCTAATAAAGTGGATTTGCGCTGTCAAAACTCTCAAAACTCAAAAGTTAGGCATTGGACATACCTTTAGAGGTTGCATTGCGATTGTAGCCAAATTTAGTACACAAAGATGAACTTTGAAAAATCCCATGTAACTTATGTAGTTTACGGATTGAGGAAAGGGTCACAATGATGGGCGTGAGTGTTTGAACGACGTGACGAGCAGTTGTAGTAAACTAGGGTCGAGGTAGAATTTTTTATACATAGTGTATTGTTTTGTACTTACGTACATGGTACCCATCGGGTTGCCCAAATATATGAGTAGTTAGAGGTTCCAATGTGTGTAAAATTGTATAATGTAAAACTTTAAAGGAAGTAAGGACGAACGGATCTCGGGATATTTCATTCCATGAACAAGTTTATTCATCAGTCAGTGTTTGGAACCCTACGGAAACGGTTGGTCTCTTGTTCCTGTACTCCAGTAAAGTGGTTAGAATTTTGTACATGAAGTGTGTACCCCAAAAAATGACACTTTCCATTGTTACTTAGAATTTTTTTATTTGGGTTTTCTGCATGCGCAAGGTATAAAAAAAAGTTGAATTTCCTTAAATGGAATTTAAGAAACATTGTTATTGCCACTTGCCATTCCCATTGCCTTTGCCACGTTTGTCTCCAGAACCTCTTCACATTCCAAAGCGACAATCCCAAAATCCATTCCAAGCAAATTCCAAACACTTACATGCACATATTCTGTCCAGAAAACTTACCTGTCGGCGTTCACAATTACAAGAATGAGATTGACTTAAGTGAACGAAGCAATTAAGGAGCACCGTAATAATATACATGAAAAATTAATTTATTAATTGAGAAATTTATGTATGCAATTTCCGCACTATGCTATACCGGTGGGACACGATTCCCACGGAACTTTTTACATCTTCCTCAACGTCGGACTTGAAGTGCCACAAGAATTTTTACTTACTAAGGAATAATACAAATTCACATGAAGAATGTGGTAGCGGTGTTGTAGACGTGAGGGGGATCCAAATAAATCATAATTTAACAAAGAATAACGGAAGGCAGGAAACAGGAGTCAAAGTAATTAAAACCTCATGCACATGTAGTAAGACTTAATTCCACAGACGAATGCCGGCGATGAGAAAAGTATTCCCTAAAACCAAAGTGAAAGTTTGCCGACAATATTTATTCAGAATCACGGGGCTCCTGTGACTTTATAATGGACTTGCAGTTGAGATTACGAACAATAAGTATAATTGACAATTACAATAATTAATTAATTGAGTGAGAAAGTGTGATTGAGTGGAGTGATAACAGGGTGTTGTTATCTTGATGAGGAATAATAATAACATGTCTTGGAACATTTCTTGTTACATAACTTTCACACTCCTCACATGTTTCCTCTCACCCTCAGCCGGGGTCTCAGGTCTGGGAGAAACTCATATGCAACAGCAACAACAACAACAGCAACAAGTTGTCACGCTCAATCATCCCGGAACGGGAAGTAGTAGTGGTCATTTAAATCTTAGCTTTATTCAAGAGTTGGAAAATAATTGTCCGCAATACTGCTTGGAACAATCCCAGGTTTGTACAATTTATAGAATCAAAATCAATACACTTTCTTGCAGAATAACTTTTTCTAAAAGCGAACATTCCTGTCAAATCTTTTCACAAGGGAGCCACTCAATCTATTCATTCTTCGGAGTTCATATGACAAGGAACCACTCCTCATGTTAAACCAAAATATTGCACTATGATTATTTCACTCCAGTGTCACAAATATATACGAAAGTTCTCCCTACACGAAAGTAAAAGGAATTGTTTGGCTAACTGGAACCCAATTTGTGATTTACGTTTAATAACTCCCAATCCAAAATTGGTAATTCAATCCGTAAACATTAGTGGGACGAGTCGCAAATTACCTTCAATGCGTGGATATTGACTAATTATAATGTGTATGAAATAATCAAAGTTGATAAAGAAGAGATCTAAACGGGTAAACACTGCCTATTTTTATCTCGGCTGATCTGGAATTATGTTAAATGATGATCATCAAATAATAACCAGTACCTGGTAAAATTATGTTAAATCCGTCAGAAATCTGATAGAACACAAGTAATCTTAAATTGATTAGATATGATTTATTTAATTCGATGTCAGCCTTGAACTTGGAACAAATCTAATAAGGATCAGATATCTGAGCAGAGAAACTTGAATTTTTTGTGAAACTGTATGGTCCGAGAATTAACTATATTTAGTTAACTCGCTTTAGTTACTCGTTAAAACAACTGAATCTAAAGTACAGGAAATGCATAAATAACAAATTTACCAGATAGGATATTTTACATTCTTAAATATCTGAAAAAAATATTTATCTGGCTGTGTTTCTTATAATACTACAATCATATCTGACCGAAAACTTATGGGTTCTGTGTTTCCGTAAAAACAAAGAAGACCATGGAAGCAGTACACAACCCTGAATTCCCACACAAAATCTATCCCTATTTTTGGGACCACTTGTTCATCCACCGTTTGTCATGTCCTGAGTAAATTCCAATCATATGTTGGAAGGAAGGGTAAAATCCTGGAATGACGAAGGCGACCGGAAATGACTGATCATTGCCGCAGCGCGTTTCATTTTCTTCTGAGGACTTTTCCTTTGCCTTGACGTCCTTTTCGTCGAACTTAATAAACTAAACCTCACACAAATATTTCCGACTCACTAAAAAGACACACATCTTCGTGATGTGTTGTGAAGTGTAAGCATGATGACATGATTGCGAACAATAAATTGTACCTTACGTCCATAATTCTCAAAATCTCTCTTCCGTATAATACGTGAGTAAAGCAACCATGTATTTACTTAGGGCGAGACCATAATAACTCACGATATTTTCTGAGTCTCCATATTATTTACTTTTACCTTTGTTACTTTTGCTTTGAAGCTAATTCCTTGTCGGACTTGTACTTCATGCTCTGCTCGGCTTCCCCCGTATTAAATACATTACAGCCAACTAAAAATCCACAATGACAATGACTAGTATTCCTTTCTCTCAAGAAAAATGTCTCTTATTCATTTTTGTCGTGCAATTTTGCAAATAAGTGATGGAGAATGGATAACCAGATATTATGGTGACCGTTTCTAGTATAGGAAGGTTACATGTATCTCTCCATACTGTCAAACCAGGTTATGTTCGACTCTTATACATGCATCTACAGAAAATCCATATTTTATCGTCTGAGGTTTACTAGTCCAATCGTGCAGAGTGCAGATTTATGACATTTGCATTTATTGAAGTCACGGTTTCTAGAAAGGATAATAATTTCAAGAAAATTTTGTTCCAGAGAACTTCTGCAAAATTTTAACTCCAACGACAAAGAAAATAGAAAATTGAACACAAGACATTACCAATTCTTGAAGATTGGAATTCTAATATGCTTGAAATCAATTCGACAAATCCATGCAATTTTGACACCCTATCACGTGCAAATATGTATAATGAATCATTGAAATTCGCGATTCCTTTCGTTCTCAGTTATTTCAGAAATATGTGCAACGCTAGATCCATAGAAGGGGATTATTTAAGGAGTAATAAATTAGATTTACTGATTCTGAACGGCATTCGCTACATATAAAGTACATTATCCAGGATATGAATCCGATGCATCTTTGCATTGCATTCATTTAATTTCTTTTTCTGACCAATTGCCGCCAAAAAGCGTTTACCCCTGCAAATAATTTGATAAAACCAAAGGGAGTTATTTTCAGGAACCCAGATTAGAAGTTCAATCAATTATATTTATACATTGATTATGGGTGAAAAGTGATCTCTGTACATTGTACCTTTATATATCTTCATCGTCCTGAACGCGTGCATGGATTCAGTTCTACGTAATTTGTAATTCCAGAAGTCGCTTATCCTAAATGTGTGTTATTTATTTATTTTCTTCATGGGAAAAACTTGCAAAATGTACAAGTTCATTTATTTTCAGGATTAGGTATACATTATATGACTTAGATGGGGTGAGGTACGTATGGACGGAGGGCAGGAGGCTAGAAGGGTCAGGTCAACATTTTTGTGCTGTAGTAGTAAAAACCTTCCAACTATTAAGAGTAATAGAGAGAGATATACATTTGTTAGTTAGTACGGGGTGAAATGATTGCGTAAGGAAATGGATAATCAAAATGCTGGACGACACGACACCACTATTTTCATCGTGATCATTTGGTCGACACGAGTGGGTGATCCTCATAGACATAACGCTGTTCTTAGCATAAATTCACATAATTTGTAATTTGTCCTATGTTCTGACGGCCACTGCACTGCTGCGTCGTTATGTCCATCATCAATGGCATAATGGAGTCCAGTCAGTCTCCAGAGTCTCCACCGTCTGGTGTCCTTCCAGCAAAAATTTGACTGCACAAAATGTAAAAGTAGCGCGTAATTATTAAGAAAATGTTACAGTAGTCACACTTTAATAGCTTAAGAATATTAGAAAATAATTTTTGAAATATATGGGAAGGTTGACTAGAAGTTTCCCACCTGGGAAGTACACGGCTTTCTCCACACTTACAATGTCATTCGTTGCGGCCAAGACTAAAACTCAGGCTTCCATAAAACTACTCTCGTAGAATTATTTGTACGAACGAGGTGGTAAGGCCATATTGAGGGTTTAATCTCTAGGGAAGTTCTGGTAGTTCTAAAGAAGTTTCTATGCACTGAAATTTTTCTTCTGCATGAGGTACATTAAAAGGTCATATTCGTATACAAGCTAACAAAATCCTTATTATATCATACGGAGATCATTTGAACAAAACATCTCAAAAATTTTAATGAGTGAGAAATAGGTTAAAAATATTCGTGAGATCATGGTGCTCCAGGACACATTGTAGGAATTTGTTAAGTTTCTATGAAAAAAACAAGTCACAATTTTATCGTTTCATCGTGTAAATAGGGTCAGAAGAAATTAGATCACATAGAGATGTCATGGATTAATTATTTCAGTACGTTAAAATGAAATTGAATGCACAAATAATTTCCAAATTCAATTTTATTTCGCATTTCTAGTTCTTGCAGCCTCACTGCTTTTATGAGTTCTGATTAAGGGTAAACCTGAAATAAGGATTCTAGAAGGGAAAGTAGAAAATGTGTTTTCTTCGTTCGAACTGATCGCAATTGTTTCTTACACTCCCAAGCCAATTTTTAATTTTTCAACTTTTAATGAAATAGTACTTCATTTAACTTTTAAGTTTCAAAATGCTTCATTGAAGATTTGAAAAAATCTATGAATTATTTTCGTAATGTTCACAGAACTTTCAATTTGAAGAATCGGACCAGTTCAAGTAACGTGAATTCTGAGTGAACAATGTGATGCACGCATCCAACAGTTTCGTTTTCCTAATTAATTATTTGCGCAGCTACGGTTTGTATGCGGTACCCGTACGAGTGTAAAAATACCTCAGTCCAGAGTTCTGTCCAACTCCTTTGTTATATGTTGAATGCACGTAAATAGACACGAGCGGATTTCCTCTCTTCGCATTGCGAATAAAAACAATGTGTAGGACTATGTATGTTGTATGTTGCAGCCCATGTGTATTTTAGGCCAAATGCACTCTGTCAATACTGTATTAGTTGGGATTGTAATTTTTTAGCATAACTGGGGAATGTCTAATTTGAAATCTGGGATTTCCAAACGGACTTCAAAAGTAGACAATTTATTAATCAATTTTGCACAGAGTAGCGATTAGCGGCAAGTACTACTACGAAATAATAAAAAATAAGACTATCCTGACGTCAAAACAATGTCCAGTGCATTTGACCTGAGAATCCATACTGACCACAACATATAATGTGTATTGTCTAATCTAATGCGCTTTGCTCTGACGTTGCCATTTGGAAGTAGTATTTTACCACCTCTGAAAATACGATAAATTGATGACTACGCTGATAACAAAACCAGGAGTAAGTAGAGTTTATGTAAAAAAAAAATTGTTCTGCATTACCGGCAAATATTATGATAAACAGAATTCAACACAATTTGCTTCACAATGATGGTATGAAAAATGAATTAACGTGACCAACGTAGGACCAAATTATTTTTGTGTTTGTGAAGCGAAACAGTGTTAATTTAATTTGGAACTTTGACATCTCCTATTATGCGGAGAACGTGATTAAATTATGTGAACCGCTCAAATGATATCTCGTTGTGTCCAAGAAACTATTTCATAATCGGACTCCCATAATATAAAATTATATTAAAGATTTAACGAATTACCGTAAAACTTTAAATAAACGTCGGCCGCGAACAATACGAGTAGTCTGGATTTGACCACTTTCTCCATTAGCTGGATGAATAAATTATACAGAATATTCCATCTATAAAAGAACAGTAGGGTCAAATTTTTGTTTTGGTATTAAACGTGTCCTTGGCGTGCATTCATTTGGCGAAATTAAAAGATAACAAATCTTCTTTCAAAAATGCTCAGCAAGACGATGTTTGACAATGCATTACCGGCGAAAGTCAATGAATGTGCGCAGGTTTGAAAGATAAGTCTTAGATTGGACGTGAATAGAAAGCATGATAAACGGGTTTCATGTATCAGGAAAATAAAATTGTGTGTAAATAAACCGGAGGTTATGCCGAAAGATTTAAGACCACCACCTGTTTAGCAGTCAAAGGTTGAGGTTAAGGCCACCAACCAGGTCACCATATGTTTTGTCATTCATGATAAGTTCTCAGGTTAACGACAACACTCAGTTTGGCTTTCCAATCCGTAGTTACGCCAGCACATCCCCACACTGTGCCATACCGAAACCATTTATTTTCTAGACTCTTTATTTATCAGTGATAAATTATCTTCTTAACTGCACCTAAGAGTTAAACGGTTCTTCGGTGACTTGGATCAGTTTGATCCTTTCCGTCGTCTTTTTGTTATGTATTTCGGAACAATGCAATTGAAATGTTGCATTGCAGTTTTTCCGATACTTCTGGTTTCAGCTTAGTGTGTCAGCTCAACTCAGGCAACGATGCGTACGTACACACCTCTGAACACCTGAAGTAAATGCAATAAACCCAACCAGAAATGTGACCAAACCAGAGGTCAGCTACTTAACCAAATCCAAACTGCGGATTATCTTCCCTAAATTCTGAATTCTGATGAAGAAAAACAATTTTCTTCCTTTGTACAGGGTGTACAGCAACAACTGAACAGCAGTCTTATAATCTTAGCTTCAAAATACACCTGGATTTATGCTGACAAATTATGTACGACTGTCTATGTTGAACAATGACTATAATCCCAAAACGAACCCGCCACCAATTTCCCATTATTATCGATTTCCCCAAAATTCACAAATCCGCTCAAACCTCTGCTCTCCAAGTGTGTCATTCACACTGTCACTCACTCGTACAATTCATTCCTAAGTACGGGTACGAGTTTGGGTAACAATGTGTCAGTTAAAATCAAAAATACATACTCCTCACAAGGAATTCACTTTTCATGAAAACCAGATGGGCTCAAGTTCAAACATTAGTGGTCATACCAATAGAAAAACATCCTATCTGCGTCTGCAGGGCAATCACCACTGCAGATAGTATGTTCTACCATGCAATCACTTATGGATTACCGATTTGTCCGGAGATAGAATTTTGACTTGCTAGAAAATAATTTCATCTGCAGACCAAATCTTGATATCAGTGGCCACGTTATAACCAAATCTAAGTTTTACATGGGGGAAAAAATTCCTTGTAAATACGAGTAACAATGTATCGGTTAAAATCTGTAGTATTTGCAGTTGTAAATTTTATGTGAGTACCGGAGGTCCGCCTAACAAAAAAAAATAAGAATGAGGGTGGACTCAACTTTCCGGACTACATTTTCACTTGATTGAAACTTTGTATTTTTTTAAAAAGGAAAAAGAGAGCTTCATTCATTATTATTTTGAGGTTTCAAAGGACGGGCTGCTGTGCTGACGCAGGAACCACACTTCCGATCTCTTCTGTCTTCTGTTTAGGAAATGGAGGAAGCAAGGGGCTTAAAATATACTTATAACAAAAATGAAGGGTTCATCCCATCCTGTCCATTGCATGGGAATTCGTTAACCACCACTACATACCTATTTGAAAAAAATGGACCACTGCTCAGGAATTATGGTACAATTGTGTCGTACTCAGTCGTTGATTTTATAGAAAGCTGTACAACCCGGCCCTTCCCTGCAATCTGCATGCATTTTATGAGTGTGATTAGTCGTAGTATTTTGATGTGTGGGACAATGCGTGAACCGGTGCGAGACTGAGGTTCATTCATTATTTTTTTTCGTGTGTACAAGCACTGTGTGTATAGTAGTCAGTGTTTCGGGACCTTAAGGGACAACAGGTGGTATATGGCTAAGGCATATGGCACTTGAAGGGCACCAGAAAGGGTAGACCCAGGCACTAAATTTTAGAGAGGTAAAAGAATGGTGTGACTTCCTGTAGAGGTCAAACGAGATTTTTCTGGTGTTAAATCTTCCGGTCAAATAGGGTGGTTAGGTCTAGCCATTTCTGAGTTTCCGGTCATGAGATCATGCTTTCTGATTACACCCAGAGAAACACAAAAACTGACTGCATTCTCAAATGTATCCTGGGACTGGTCAAGGAGCCAACTATTTAATGTTAAAAGGTTAAAATTGACCAATGACCTAGAGCTAAAGTATCGCAATACAATCTCAAACATTAAAGTGTAAGATCCAACATGTGTGTATGGGTTACGGCCGAATCGGACAATAAATGAACTGCTTGATTTGAATAATGTCAAACATTATCACTTAGTTTTGAAGAGGCCAGCTTTCCATTTGGTCTACAGGAGTTATCCCCGGTAGGAGGGAAAATCGTCAGCTGAGTGTAACCTGCTTAAAGACGACAGACATTATCCGTGCATTATTGCGAATGTTCAAGCTGTATCGAAATTCAAATCCATTGTCCCATGTCCCCATTTATTCATACATTACGAAGGTCGCGAATTCGACTGGAGTAAACCCATACAGCCATACATTCGATTAAACCATAAAATTCGTCTTGCAGAATCCTCGTTCCCAATTTTCCTTCTGTAAAATTCAAATTCACACTAGTTTTGAATGATTGAAAAATTTCATTCATTTTGATTTCGTCTCGTAATTCATTCCACACATAATATTTTTATGAATGATAAGCATGCGAGGGTATCCTGAGATTCTTCTTCCTTTCGTGAGGAGAACACATTCGAGGAACATCCGCAATCCGCCGGCACGGCGACGACAACCAGCCAAACCATGACAGCCTGTATAATATTAGTACCCTTATTTTTTTGTACCTCACACCTTCATTTCTAGATTTTAGCCCTTGTTCCTTGAGTAACTAACAAGGGAAGTGAACGGAAATGACTGAGATTGGACTACAATTTTCACGATTTGTTCATCCATATGGCCCGGTCACGAATAGTAGATTGCACCGATATATCAAATTCGGTGAGCGTTCAATTCCTGAACAGCTAAGGGCGGTTAAGAGAATTTCCTTAAGCTGCATTTTATTCTATTTGTATGAGTTGATCAAATTAAAATCTAACCAACTCTCAACGTATAAACAACGAGCTTTGAAATTTTTAAATAAAGTTCCACTCCATCCCGAGAAATATTTACCCAAAAATACTAAACTCATGGAAGCAGTTTCAAGACACTCGCATCTTAAATTTTACATCGAGTACATTTCCTTGTGATACTGACGAAAGTGTAGTGTAGATTATTTGGAAGGAACTGGATGATGTGGTGTGGTCTGGAAGTTTTCTGAACTGGAACAGAAAGAATGAGGCTGGAAGTAAGCCATTTAAAGCGTGTCATGCCAAAGGGGGACTGAATTCTGAAAGTGTCTGAAAAATAAGACGAAAGTTTTCTTATTTTTATTTGTTCCGACAGAGAGGAAGGAAAAGGGAGGATTTCCTCGAACCTTAAGAACCTTAAGCTGACACACACCTGTAATCCACATGCAACGTCCAACCCTAATTTTCTCTTCTTCATCTGTTGCCCCTCAAACATACACCCTGCCAGGTTTCTTGAAATCATTATTTCATTGTTGGGACTTTTCTATCTTACAATACGACCTTTACAATAAAAGTGTGCTAACCTCTGTCTGTTTAAGCCTAATTCATCACTCTGGTGGGGATTTATGGGTAGTATAAATTTAATTATTACTCGATGGTGCCTTATCATTCAATATAAAATATAATAGTTCCGAACAACGGTAATTAAGAAACAGACGATTATTGGTATGGGACCCGAAGGTTCTGGAATTTAAATGTCTGCAAAAATCGTTTTATTTCCAAAAGTATGGACACGTAGTGAAAATAGATGCCTGGTTCGCATCGATCATGACCTTGCTTTGGAATAAGACTCGTTTGATCTGCATTTTGATAGAATTTGTAAATTTTTTGTTAGGAACATATCTCGTCTGACGAAAAGAATCCGAGACGTGTCGGAAATTAATACAGCGTATCAGTTGAAATGAAACCGAGATAGACTAGCAAAACCATAAACAAAACGCTCACACACAATTTATGTTACTATATAAAAAATGTCGAAGGTTAATTACCTGAATTAGACCATAATCTTTAACCCCGCACGGTAATCAATTAATATCAGAAATTTTTATTCGAAACTAATTAGGTTCGTGGTTTATTTCTATCAGTGAAAATTGATTCTATTGATATTCCACAAGAAATCAAGTTTAAGTTCAAGTAATTTTCTTACAAAGGACCCAAGATCTTTGAGATAAATATTCCTTTCATTTTGTCCAACAATATCGAATACCAGGTTGGAAAGAGGATAGAACCATCAACCAATACAAAATACAGACCAGACATTGTAGAGAAGCCGTCGTCGTAAATAATAATATTTTGCAATATGATCCTACTTCAACTTTGAATTCTTGATTTTTGCGTACTTATATGGCGAAAGTAAGTAAGCCGAAGTGTGGTACAATGACCGGCTCAGATTTCATTTGACGTCATTCAAGGTGTCAATTTTGGGTGGCCTAACATTTTACCGGATTGTTGATTCTAAATATAATATTTTGCTACGCATTTGTTTATGCAGCGCTAATTTTTAATTTTCTGTAGTTTGGTTTGCCAAAAAGGCCGTCCATCAAATTCTGAAATTTGTAATAGGTTATACTCATTACGTATAGTAGGTTCTGGAAGCTGGCTGAGACCTTTTAAGTTAAAAATGCCGTAAGAGACCATTTTCCATTGACCTGGTGTTCGGACAGTAACGTGTATAACAGTACGATTCTTCTCATCGAAGCAGGTTTTCCTCCAAAGACCTTTCCCTGCCGCCTTAGATAACCTTACCCAGACCAAATGAAAGTCTAACGAAGATTTTTGCTCCGCGATGAGGTTTGACTAGCCCTACTTGCGAATCCTAATTAATATATGTAATCGATGCTTTTGTATTTGAATAAATCAAGACCTGTCATAAACCTGGCTATGGTCACCGGTTGAAATTGGTCTTATGGACAGGTTTTACTGCAATAAGTGCATAATAATTTTGCAATCCTCGGTTCAGTTGAATTTGCATAGGTCATTTGGAGGCAACCCGCAGTGCAACTCGACGTTGACATTTGTCATAACGCTTGTCTTTGTTCTGTCGTTGTCCCTGGGAAGAAAAAATGTTGGGAAGTGTTCGGTCCGATAAGTAAACTTTGTGGAGCGTAAAATAACCAATTTTTATCGCTCTGGTTGTTCAGTATTTTAACCTTGGCCTGTGTTTTCACTTCATGTTCACAACATTCACCCTTCATCTCCAAGAGATCTCGTACAATCTCTCTATCTCTGATAAGATACGGAAAAGTACTTGGTATCATAGGCGCAGTACTTAAGAATCATCCATATTCAACTTGCAGGGTAGCAAAGTGCAAGTGCAGTGTGAAATACTATTCATAATTCAAACCAGTTAATTTTGGTGTTCTGTAAAATGTCCGATGAGGGCAACCTTCGTACCTTCGGGTTTGGGTCCGATCCTTGGGAATGACTCACAAGGAACCATTTTTATGTGTAAAATTCATGCCAGGCTAAAACATTCGAGACGAAGAACTCAGATGACCTTGTCATGAATATGTCGGCTTCTGTTAGATAATAATTGCTTTCTTATACGTTGGCGATAGTTTAGAGGTTTGACTGGTAACGTGGAAGAGCATGGTTAGATCGTTCCAAAAATTTCTAGAGGATACCCATAATTGTATTTGTCGACGATTCGGACATGCTTGTATTCAAGAGGGTCGGTGTAACCAGAGAGGGTCAATTTGATCGTTACATGAAAAGTAGCTTCCTTGTTAGTTGCAGCCCAAGTGCACTCTCCACTACTGTGAGAACCTAAATTATTTCGTAAAAAATTCACACTTAGGACCACTACAACCGATAATACCACTTACTATGTACTTTATTTAGAACATCTTCTTGGCGGAAATTCGAAATAGAAGACAAGATCTAGATGCTTTCGATTGACAGTGCCGCGAAAATAGATATCGATAAATGTTTGTTCTAATATTTGCTGAGATTTTACAAATATATATTAGCTTCCGAAATGAGATATATTCAATTGCGTCACCCTCGGGATACGATCCCGGACTATTGACCACAGTTTCGGTGGCTGTCTTTAATATTTTAGAGGCTGAGACTTTCCGGAGCCGGACCTTTGCCAAAGATTGTTTGCATGCCAATCAGATTCCAATTGTGGCTCCGAAAACCATTCTGTCAAATTTACTCGATATGTTGGGGATACGCTGAATTGGATAGGCATAGTTTTGATTGATACTCTGTCAACTAGAATTTTTTTTACTTTCCATAGAGGGCAAGGTGAAACGGAGTGCTGCTGTTGGTGTTGTAAATACGGTCACAGGACATTCTGTTAGTCCCATTTACTACGCACAATAATTGAAGGAGTAGCTACTTGAAGATACAGTACTTAACACCCTTGTATTAGAATATGTGGTTGAAACGGACAAAACAGAAAACAGAAAGTGAAGACAGAAACTCCAAGTCATACTGATGACGAGGGAAAAATAAATGATTAAAGACATATAAGGAACTCCCAGTAGTTTTGTGGGCTTCAAACTTAAGAAAAATAAATGTGGATGAGAATGTTTTGAGAGATTTTCATCTTAAAAACGCCAAGCTAGGCATTACGGCACAAAGCAAACTGCTTTTTCTGGAGGGAGAAATTTTGTTCCACAAAAGGTTATCTGGCTTAGATTTTTTAACGCCAAAGCCAAAAAGCTCATGCAATTCAAAGGTTATCGGGTTAAGCAATCCTCTACATTACTCCTCCTCATGTTCAATGTTCTTTTGCCCTAAATGTCAAAACTAAAAACGAAGCCCATGCTACAGATCCAATAGAAAATATTAATAATTGCTTTACATATTTTAATATTCCCAATATGAATATGATACAAGTATACTCCGTGGCCTTATTTTTGTTCCCGCTGAGTGTTTATGTGTGTTTGATCACTGATTAGTAAGTTCAGTTTTTTTTATCAGAGTGAAATGGAGGGATTCAAATTGGATACATCAATGTGTGAAAGATTTTTTTTATTTCCTTAACCTTTCCATAATTAACCGTTGTAAACTAGTGGACCATGAAAATTAATATAGTCTATCAAAGCTGTCTAGTAAATAACGGTCTGCTATTAAAAATATACACAGTGACGAGACATGCCAAGGTTAATCTGATTAAATGGAATTAAATAATAGGAAATTATCATTTAACTGATTAATTATTAAAAATCTTATTTTAGTAGATAGAAGTTTAAAATTTTCGGCACGGAAATCCGGGATTCAATAAAATTGAATTCTTCTAAGGAATTCGAGCACCCAAACATAGAAATGACCGGAAAACCTACCCGGCAGAAGTGTGAAGGTCGATGATCTGTGAAAATTTAGGAATTTAGGAACTGAGTTAATAGAATTTTGTAGTTGTTATGAAGAGAACGAGACTATAATAAAAATAATCAGAAACTACGAAGCCCCTGCTTGGGAGCATTTGCGGGCAACAGAGGGATTGAATTTAATATTACAACTCGTATGAAATTTGTTGCATTTGGCAATATTTACATAAAATGAGGGAGATAATAGGAACACTCCATGAGGTTGTAGTGGTTGTACTTCCTGCTAAGCGGTGTTGGGGGTTTGTTCCATTGGGTTCGTGATTTAAAGTGGTGTTTTTTACGGAGATACTTCCACCAAAGGGGTGATCTTCCCTAGGTTGTATGGAAAGCTTGTTGTCACCACGAGGTCAAACGAATACCCAGTGGGGATTGGATGACGAAATGAATAGTCTTACGAAATCCGGTTAAATTCAAAAAAGAAAATAAGTAAATGATTAGACTTTAAGTTTCCAGTGGAATCGGACAGTTCTGCGATTTACAGTAAAAACGGATGCAGTGTCAAGTCTCACCTCAGATACTCACTTCAGAGTGTCCAAAAAGGGTCAAAAATTTAGTAAAGGATGACGGAGCAATGCGATGCAAATGCAGTGGCAATAAGTGCCGGAAACAAGCAGTTTTATGTTCGAATTGAACTGACTGTCGTTGTTCAAAGCTCATTCTTGCATGTAATTCTAACTTTTCTGGTCTCAAGCAATAGAAGCCACAACATTTATATGATAAAAAACGAAATGGGACAAAATTTGTGAAATTCAGTAGAGGTATGTGAATGTAGATCAGGAAACCCGGCGTGACATGATGAAGGTAATAGAACAACGAAAAAGGGTGTTCCGTTTCGGTGGCCCCTGCTGACTGTTTTCCACTTGAATGACTCTTGCCGTGGGAATGACGGCCAAGACGAAGGAAAGTGTCACGAGAGCTTATACCAGTCATAATCGTCTTTTCGTTATTTGTTATTCAAAAGACGAAAAGGCTCGAATTCCACTAAAATACCCCTTTGTCATGTCGTACGTACTGATATAGGGACAGACTAATCATGACCAAAAATGTGACCACTTACTCGTCTCGAGAGGAAGAATTAAGCAGACACAGAAGGGGAAAGCAGGATATTGTCCATACTTGGTTTGAGTATTCCGAAATCCGACTCCAGTGTATGTGTTGGAATCCATGAAACCGGAAAGAAATATTGGATTAATTTATCAAGTCAATTATGTTTTCATAAAATTATGTCTCTCAATAACAATATGACTCCTACAGGGAATTTATATACTGAATATGTCAATTCACATTCGCCGTACTTCATAGTCTAAGATGGAAGTATTTTTGTGGTGAATGGGTTTCTTCTCCATTTGGCTTAGGGTAGGATCTCGTAGAAAAAACTTCAGGAAATAGAAACTTCTCCAAAGGAATTTCCGTATATTGTCCACCCAAGGAATCGAACTTTCGTCACGTCAGAAGATGAGAGAATATGACCAGAGTAAATACTACAAGCGAAGTCATGAAAATTCAGAACAAATATTGCATTGTGGTCAATGACTTGACTTGGTGATGGAAATATTACAAATGGAATGTTTTAATTTGTAAATAGGGAGCTAGATGAAATTATGCAGATTGTTTACTAAATTATTACGCTACGAATAAAAATGGGATGATAATGTGAGTGTGAGTGAATGGTACTTAATCTGAATATGCAATAGGAAATACAAAACTTTGCTCTTAATTTTTATCCCAGTTTTAATTTGAGTGGACAGATATCATTTCAATTTGTGACCCTTTTAGGGCCACTTGATATGATAACTGATTCCAGCTCCATGGGGGAAGATGATTAGAAACAATATTTTCATGAACAGAGGGGAACAAATATACGAATTTTGTTTCTTGACTCACTGAATAAGAGATAAATATTTTAATCAACAGTTTCTAACGAATGTTAAAAAGGAAATCAAATTCCGGTTTTCTGAAGCATCCGTTTTACCATTTTACGTGGAATAGATTCGGTGCGATATGATATGATATTGTATTGTAATAGTGAAGTGTCATAATATTAATTCCGAATTATTCGGGGGAGGATGGGCGTGAAACCGGGACCTGTCATGAGCTTGATTTTTTTATGGTTTTCTCCACCGGAATAATAGGCAAGATAAAAAACTGTGTGGATTTCCGGGTAGCGCCGAACAGAAGGCATACTTACATAATAGGGAGAGGTTGGTCTCAGATTTTTAATGTTTCAGTTTTAGAAACATTGACAGAACAAGTTTAATTTCTTTTAAATGTAAAGTTCACTGACATGCACATAGTAGATGACAAAGATTTTCGATGTGAAAAATTAAGAAAACCGTATAGACAACAATGATGTTCTTAATCTTGATCTGAAATCGGTTGTTCACCTCTCACACCCTCCCTCCTGACAACAGCCACCCAGGACGGAACTGTGACTTGACTTTGACTTTCCGACAAAGAAGTTTCGAAGAAATAACTTCCGCCAATGTTCTTCCTAATTCCTATCCTTCCTTCCGGGAACAATTAGTCAACGGATTTCCGAATCTCAAAATCTCATCCGGTTCCGCTGTCTGTAATTAAACTTTGACAAGACGTTGTCAGTAAACAACAAATGTTTTACTGTTACATAACATACCCGACAAAGCGGCAATCACTCGATCTATAATTTGATATTATCACGATAGGAAAATGTTACATACATTCTTTTTTTAGAGCATGGTGGAAAATTTTCGCCATAAATTCGAGTACTCGTTCTAACTGTGATGTACTGGGATCACAGCGTGACGAAGGGAACAAGGTGTTGACGCGCAGCGTGACCTGGTGAGCCAGAAGTGCAAACTCGAGCTGAGAGCAAAACGTGAAGGTGAATTATATGTCGTGAAATATTTTTAGAAAAATTAAATATGCAATTTTGAAGATATTTAGGTAGTAAGACCGACCAAAAATTGAATTCCAAGCCAAAAATTACGACTGGGATAATTTTTAAAAAATTCTTGGATCTTAACAATTTAAATTCTTGTATCTGTCGTGATTCTTTTCTTCAAAAATTATTCAAATTTTTTTCAAAGTACGGAATCTTGAAAAAAAAATTCAGGACAATATCCATTAACCGACGATTTAATGTTTATAAAATTATTTCACGACATAATTCACGCTCCTCAGCTAACGGAACTTAGATACGGGAGTTATCTGGAGGTCATTGTCAGTTTGCTCTCATGCTCAGGCCAATTCCGGAAATTATTGCTCCGGACAGCATTGTCAGTCACTACCAAAAAATGCACATGATGACCCTCATTAGGGCGATGCCATTTTCCAGGTTGATCTTTAGAAGAGAATGTTGAATGTTTACATCTTGAGGCGACTCGAATCCCCATGTTAGTCTGAATCGGATTGACGGGATTCTCAGTTTTACGACACGACTGTTCCTGAAAATGGTTGCGACCAAATTTGTGGGATATCACAATCAGAACACCAGTGCTGAGGAACAATCTAATTGTTTCATATTATTAAATAGTTTGTGTTGTGGAATTTTAACAAAATTATTTATTGTGGAAAAATTAGAACAGTTTGACTAGACATTACAAGTGGAAGTATTGATTATGCGAGTTTCCCGCATTTTTCTCTCACCCCGACTTTCAAATATTCTGCCACCAGGATAGGCGCTAGTGGTGCGACTACAGTCACGCACCAAGCGACTATGGGTTCCCCTATTCTCATGGATGGACTTAAGATTTTGAAAGCGTTATTTCAAAACTCGTGAGGAAATGAGGACTGTTGCCAGACGTAACGTTGTACTTGGCAACAGTGTAGAAAGTTGTAAGAATACTACGTACAACTTTTAACCCTTCTACTACGATAGTAAAAATAGTATAGCAATATTATGGTATAGGTATAGCAAAACAGTATAGCAAAATAGTAAATAGTGTAGTAAATAGTAAATAGTACAGTAGAAGGGTTGAAAGTTGTAACATGCGCATTCCCCCCTTCCAATGAAAACTGAATGCACCAAATTTGAATTCTCGTGTGGGATAGACGTTTTCAGATGACATCTTATAATGTCAAAGAAGAAACATGCATGGATATAAGCTTTTTTTCAAAATATACTGATGTGAACAAGAGGACCATGAAATAGCTTAGGTTTAGAACGAATTTTTTATTCAGTTCAGCTTAGACGTCCATGGTCTCTAGTCTCTGTGTCATGTTTAATTTTTTTTTAATATCAAAATAAACGAATTTATTCAATCACCGTCTTTCATACAAAGGATGCCCAATGGACACGGAATACAATTTAATATTTGCTTAAACACTAGATAGTATTACGATTTATGAAACTACAACTCAAAGTACTGGAGCGAAACCGGAGTCTCAATAATTATTTCTTTCAAATAAAAACTTTTACACTTTTTATTATTTTGTGGAAATGATTTGAAGTAGAAATGTAATATTTTCCCACTCTTGCAAATTAATTATTTTCAGAATGAAAATATATAGTTGACGTATCTTAGATGGGCTAATATAAATGTATATTGTCTACATACTGCTTCAACTGGGGAAGCCGATAAATTAATCGCCTGAAACCCCTGAAACTTGATCTTTCGTATCTATAACTCAGGAAACAGGTGAGAATACTTCGGTATTCTTTCCCTGAAAGTGTGCCTTGGTAGAATGGACGGAATATTGGGTAAAATAATACCGACTCTGAATTTTTTAAAACACGTCGTTGCCGTCAGATTATATTTTTCTCTTAAAAAACTCAGAAAAATAAACTAACGAGTCAATTTGAGCTCAATTTTCTGACATCCAATAATTATTAACAGCTGATTTTTTTTATTTGCAGTACAACTCAGTTTGCATCCAAGGCTGCAATCAATGGAAGACTGGACTTCGGTACGGGTGTGGCTACGTCTGTGTAAGATGAACTTTTGTAATCTTCCTTTCATTCAGTTCCTCGAACTGTCGAATCCAAGTCCTTTCACTCACACAATAATACTTTCTTTTTCAAATGTTTCAAAATGTATTCACTTTTCTTTTCAGAATGGCAGCGAAGCCAATTATAGAGAATTCTATTCCTGTCAGATGGGCTGCTCCAAGTTGGTTGATGATTATTATTATCATTTAACGGGTAAGCAAAACTAATTCATTTCCGAATGATCCCATTCCATATTGATCGTGTTGGGAGTAGGCGAGAATTCGATCCGTACGGCAGACATGGTACAGAGTAGTCCCAAACAACGAGGTACCTTCCTTGTGCTAAATGGTAGGAATGCCTGTAAGAAATACGCTATGATTTTACCATACCTTGGAAATGGGGTATATTTTTGTTTTAAATCTGTTAGGTTTTATTTCTGAATATGAAAGAGTCAAAGTTCATTTTAATCAGCCTGCAACTGTTTTTCTTTTATGAACTGATGAAGCTCCTTCAACTTGCACTCAAATCATTTCATGACTCAAACTACTTATTATTCAATTGAATAACGAGACACAATGGTCCATTGTTCACTAAACCTATTACGTTTCCTGATCAGTATTTACAAGATACGGCAGTGCTAGAAACAGAAAACTTTATTCCTGATAAGATGTTTCGGAGCGATAGTTAGTTCCTTGGACATGTTTTCGATCGACTGTACGCCAGTGCCCAGAGTTCATTTTTT
Source organism: Protaphorura glebata (assembly GCA_034694305.1). Taxonomy (NCBI): domain Eukaryota; kingdom Metazoa; phylum Arthropoda; class Collembola; order Poduromorpha; family Onychiuridae; genus Protaphorura; species Protaphorura glebata. The sequence continues at coordinate 7,157 of JAQFYE010000817.1, read as the reverse complement.
TTTCTAATCTTGTATGTTATTCGTATATTGTTTGGTCCATACAGGAATCCTCGGAGTGCCGGATCCACCCACATTAATCGCGGTCTCATTAAAGAGCACTTCACTCCGACTGAGTTGGGAAGGGAGTTTACAGTCAATCCCTTATTTGGTCTTCACGATTCAAAGAAGATTTTATCTTCGGAATCAGCCTTGGGAGTCAGTTACGACTGAACCTCTCAATCAAACTCAAACGACGGTCCGGGACCTCAAACCCTACACTGAATACCAGGTAAGACCGGGATGAACACCACCAATATTATGCAAAATTAAAAAATGCCAACTTCAACTTTAATGAATAACATTAACCGTTGATTTAAGCTCATCTCATAAGCTGACTCATGTTGTTTAGTAATTATACTTACATTGAAATAAAGCTAGTTTGCCCTGAAGTGGCTTGTTGGTCGTAAATGGTCAAAGGGTGAGGTCGAGGTACCCTCAAGTTACTTCCAAACTACCTACAGCATATTTAATTTCAACCCTTCATTTCCAGCCTGGAAAACCTTCAAACTCAAACGCTTCAAAATCCGTCAGAAAATTGTTTCCACTTCAGTAACTAGCCTAAATTTGTCGCGGCCAAACTAAAATGGACTTTACTTCTCAGAATCTAATTTTCCCATAAGTGAGAGCAATTTTCGTGTGCGTAGGGATTCTGAAAACAGACGATTATAAAATGACAGATTCACATATCCTAAAGTCAACTGTCACTTTTATTGTTCTCAGAAGGATAGTGCATATGCAAACGGGTTTATCCCTCGGGCAGACGTAACTGTGTGTGTTTCCCTTACACATCTCCCCTAGGCCAGATGGAAACATATCCGAAAATACGCGAAGAAATCTGGCCACTTCTTACCGACGAATATCAATTCTCCGTGTACTGAGCATTGCACCGTAGATCTCTAAATATAAATCAAATTGATCTATAAAATCCTGGTCCGTTAAACAATATTTTTCTTGAATATTTTGGATGAATGTTTATTCGGTCTCACGGGAGTAAAGCTCTTTGAAAAGACACGTAAGATGAGAGGATTTATTTGGACTGTCATGGAATGACAGAGCACATTACGGCTTCTGTTTTTGGTCATGATTAACTCTGGTCCATTCTTTCCAGTCAATCGGGGTTGATGAAAAAAAAGTAGCAATAGTGGAAAGGGCGGTTGGGAATCTTAATGTCTCCTCCTTTCCTTAACGCTTACAGAAATGTAGATGTACCATGTAGTTTTTTAATTCACAACAGGCGTAATGTTTCACTTTTTTCTCATTGTTCTCCATGTGGAAATGAAAGACTTTTCCCTTTTTAGGTGTGCCCGTCAAGAGCACAAATGGAGACACACTCGTAAAAATTACTTACTGTCACTCATTGAAGAGTGGCTCGTAAATAAGAGAAACGTGTTAGGAATAACGACGGTAGTTAGTGTGTTATTCAAATAAAATGTGAATTCATTCCGTCGTTTTGAAATAACAGAGACACTAGAAAAAGGGTTACTCATGGAATCAAACGATGAGAAGCTTCAAACTGGAGAAACTGTCATGCTGACCTCGCCCTGTCCCTAAGAATTTTCTTCATAATTTGCTACTGCCACTGTTTCATATTTCGAGGAACTCCTAGACGGTTACAAATAACAAAGATCTAACCAGCAATCGGATTCGGGTGACAAAATTGGTGTCTTATGGTGGCGGTGGTCGCCAGCCCAAATTTACATGCGAAAGAATATGACAAAACCTGGCTTCTGAGCCCGGCGGTTGCGGGGACAAGATATACGGTTGAAATACCCAAACGCATTTAACTTCAATACTCAAACCTTCTTGTTTAATCTGGTTGGTTGGAAATTCTCTCCCACCATTTTCTCAAGATGGTGAAAGTTGTTTTCTCAATTTTCATGAAAGTTTGATAATCTATTAGTTGTATATTCTTAAAAGATAATCATGGCGATGCTACAGAGAGCCAATAAGTCCTAAGATTTTATTTTCGGCTTCTTCTATAGACTGTACAGGAACCTAAAATTAACTCAAAATACGGGGTTCCAATATGGGTTGAAATGAATGTGATAATGCACTCATTTGAGACCGATCCCAATTATGATTTTCAATATAATTTTTATATCATTCCAGTTTCGAGTAGGATGGATTCTTGCTCATGATTTTCCACCCTTTTACTCGCTGGGAAGCAATCCAATTGAGACCCTTCCAAAAGGTCTTCCAAGTCCCCCGGAAATCACAAGTGTTCAACCTATTAGTAATACCAGGTAATTTGTCATCTGCGAAAATGCTAAGATCTTCCACTTCTAACGATTTCCTCCTAAAGTTCTTGTAACAAGGAAGTAATCTATTTAAAACATTTCTGAATTTGTGATGAAATTAATTTAGTGTGGCCGTCACATGGGCTCCACCGTCTCAACCAAATGGACGACTCATAGCCTATATTCTCAAACTCCAAAATCTGTCTCATGGACCTTTGTTCAAAGTAAGCGTTGAGACATATTGATGACTTCCGACATTATTTGAACTGTGTTAATATTAGCCATAAAATTAATTCCAGGAGATTCCCATTACTCAAAACCCGAGAGGTTACACTTTCTCGGGGCTTTTACCCAACACAAATTATACGTTAACTATTTCTGCTCAAAACTTGGAGGGAGAAGGTGAAGCAGCCAGCGTTTCCTTTGTCACTCCTCACTCTTCCATTTCAAATGGTAATATTTTTTAAATTCTAAAACAGAACTCTTTTTTTTTAAATTCTAAATATATATCACAGACATATCGAAAAAGCCGGAGCCCCGTCTCCTTATTCAGGGTATCCAGGACATTTACCTTCAACAATTGGATCCTTTGCTTGAGCCAGATAACGGCGTATATGTCTCTAATGAAAATATTACCGGTATGAACATTTGTGCTTATTTTGTGATGATTTCAGAAAAATCATAACAATTGTTTAAAATACTTTTTTCTTCTTCGATTTAAAGCTATGGCGGTACATCTAAAAAAGAAGTGGCTGTACATTGCATTATCCGACGGTCAAGTGGTTCGAACTGATTTACAAGGAAACCAATCCATGGTGACCTTAACCAAAGAGAAACTTGACATTTGGGTATCTTTTTTGTCCGTTGACTGGCTCAACCATAAGCTTTATTTAGTTGGTAAAGAAAAAAGGTCATCAACTTGGTGTTTCAAGAAATGTGAGTTGAACGGCGACAAACTCGCGACCGTTTACTCCTACTTGGGAGCCCAACCTGTGGATTTCATGGCAGATCCATACACAGGGTAAGTAATCAAATTATTTAAAATCCTGAAAATGTGGAATTCCTTATAAATTGAATTCCGTTTCTGTTTCAGTTACATGTACTGGGTGAGTGTCCCAACTTACTCTCGACGTGGTGGTTTGTACAAAATGGACTTGATTGGAGACGACACGACGTACGGAGGGTCACTTCAACTTCCACCAATACCGGTCTACTTTGGACATGACCTTGGACCTTTTACGATCGACTATGTCAACTATAAAATCTTAGTTGTTCATAAAGAAAGAAATACTGTTCTATCTGTTTCATTGGATGGGTAAGTGCTAGTCTGCTGCATATTTGGTCACTAAGTTTAGCATCATTTCAGATAATTATAGGAACAGCCAATTTGATTCCAAGATGTAATCCAATGTCTACGCCGAAATTATCGGATATAGCATCGACAACTTGGGATTAAAAATTCGAAACATTTTAATTTTCTTAGGGAGGTCGATGACATTCGCCATAATACTCAAAGCCCACAATTCGGGGACGTCCTCTCCTTGGCAATGTACAATGGGTAAGCAATAGTAAATTTGTACAGAGTGTAATACAAATGGGATAACATAAGATTCTATTTAAAATAATGGTTTTGCTAATTTCAGAATATTTTATTGGACAACTGGTCAAAGTCTCGTGATTGAGGAGTACAATGCAGCTCAAAATAGTTTCTACCATAATAGCTACGATGTGTCAAAAACCCACCAGCCGTGTTCACGTCTAATCATTCTTCACTCTGACCTCCAACCCACTCCAGCTCCCATGGCACCTCCTCGCCTTCCCCAGGTCATTTTCTCCCAACGGAGTGCTCGAATCATGTGGAGACCTCCGGCCACAATTGCCAATTTGGGTACGTTCGTAAATTTCTATTCTACGGTGGAGTACTTTTTGATTGCACATTAGGAGAATTCTTTCCTATTTCTGGAATGCTTCAAATATTACTCTTCAAATTCGAACACACTTTACATTCGCTCGCCCTTAAAATTTTCTCTTCACGAATTCTGTCCTCTAGTATCTAAGTACCTTAAAATTCAGTTTTCTTAGGCCAGTCCGGGGCACCGAGGCTCAGGCACCGAGGCTCAGGCATCAGGGAGCTCAAATATGAATGATTAACTATGTGACCCAACTGCGAAAAATTAATAGACTGTGAGAGATTAGAAAACTAGGATTATGTATGTTTACTACGGCAAGGTCGAGAAACCAGACTTTCACCGATCAATGGAGAAAGTCACAGTTAAACGTGGTTTTCATCTCAGCCCCGGATTTAATTCGACACACCTCTCCAAATTTGTCAATTATGGTCAGCCATAGCGGCCACAGGACTTTCCGTTAATTTGTTTCTTAATTTAACCCAGTAAAATATCCCTGCCCAGTGACAGTTCCAATTTTCTTCGTAATATTAATGACTGTGAATTTACTCTGTAATATATTAGGAAAATAGGACTGCATGCAATAATAATTACTGGAATAGCCTCAGTTAGTTAAACGTAGGAGTATGGGTAAGTAATGTACTAAAAATATTAATGTTTGTTTAGAATTAGGACCTTGTGCCCAGGTATGCTTTATATTTGGACCTTTGAATTACTCTTTCGCTAGTGTATCCGGTACTTGTTTTCTGTCTCCTTCTGTAGGCTATATCTTGTATGGCAATACTGCAAATACGACAAGCCCAGGAGAGTCGCAAAATTTGGAGTCTCTTCTAATCTGGACCCGTATATTCATTCTATTCTAACTAAATTTTTAAAAATGTATCGGATAAAAAAAATGAATGTGCATATTTTTATTTCCTTGTAAATTTTCAAAAACAAAATCGGAATAAATTAGATAGTATTTTGTTGTATCTAACAACTCGTCGTTTTGTATATGTCTGTGTTGCTTGACGAGTCAATCAACGATATTTAGCATACCTGTGCACGGGCCCAAATTCCATTGAATTATTTTTTATCATGTTTTTTGCGAATTCAATTTTTCAAATATCAAAATATATCATTCCTGCGTTCCCCAAAAATTGATTGAGACGAGAGAGAAAGGAAAGAACGACTCAGATCTGCATCTATGCAGCCCCGTCTTGGCTTTGGCTTTTGTGCACAGGTACGCTTTCTAGTCGTCACACTCGTACTTTCATTAGCTTTCTTTTCCATCTGTTTCTATTCACAAGCATTTCTAAATCCAATGAGCTATTTTCAAGTTGTAAAAAATTAAAGGGAAATGTTTGTCCAGGTGAAGGAGCTTGGAGGAATTGGAAATATCAAATTCGTCTCTCGGATAACACTTCAATTTCTAACATTACTGAGACGGAATATGTCCTAGAAAACCTTAGACCATCTACGTATTACTCTATCCAGGTAACTTTCTATGCAAATTAATTCGCCAATGTAAGGGGGGACTAAAAGTGCCAGATAAATTCTGCTGACTCAGAGTGTCAAATGTGTGGCTACATTTTCTGCCACTCAAAGAAGGAAGGCCCTTTATTTCGAAAATTCGGATAAACGTATTCTATTCTGGTTACTACTGCTTACACTGCTGATTAAAATAAGCACGAATTGCAAAAATCTCTAGAATTGAGCCAAAGTGTATCTCTAGAAATCTACCGTATTTGTTTACGTCTCAAGTCGATCACTGAATCTGTCCGGTATTAAAAGTGATTACCACGATGCCTGATGTTGCAATGATATTTTCGAAGTTGGACTAAACATCTTTGGTAATGCGTTTGACAGGTCCGAGCCTATTCTTCAAGCGGACGAAGTCCCCTATCAACCCCTTTTCGCGGCCTAACATTGCGTGAAACTCCCTACAATATTAGTCTTCTCTGGGGAGCTGAAGAAGGATTGTTTTCGACAGACACACTAGGGGAAAATGTTCATCAACTTGTATTTCAGAGTCAATGGAAGGAATCGGTAGAAGATCGGACAATTACTTCACTAGCTTGGCGTGATTCTTCCGTTTTCTTTGCTATTTCCAACGGTAGCGTTTTCCATTACGATGGGAGAGCAAGTGTTTTCCCGACTGCCCCGAGACGATTAAAAGGAATATCATTTGCTCAATCCTTGTCCTACGATTATATTGGAGAGAAATTGTACTGGTCCAACCCCAAGAAACAAGCGATACTCCGATGTAATATCCGTGATTTTGATGGAGGAAATCCGAAATTATCAACAGAGTGGCTTCAAGTTGTTACGACCGCTATGGAAATTGCGATTGACAGTTATAAAGCATTGCTACTCTGGACGACTGGGCATTCATTGGAAATGTCACGGCTCAACGGTTACAACCATAACGTTCTTTACAGCGTTGGACTCTTCTCAGGGGTCAAAATTGTTGGAATTACATTGGACACTGATCAATCCAGAATTTACTGGATAATTCGTAGTTATGAAGGGTCAACACTCATGAGGTTGAGTTATACGAAAAGTACCCAAATTCCATCGACGATTGCAAATTATCCAGATACGGCGATTCTTGGTAAGTATTAGAAAAGTGTCGATCTGTAAGTTGGGCGTAATGAGACTCAAACCAGAGATTTCTCATGGTCCGGACAATAATTGCGCCTATTATTGCGAAAGGCGGAACGACTGAGCTATACAATTGTCCTTGGTGTGTGTCTGTGTGTGTGTCTGTCACCGGTCTAGTGGTCAGAGTTATTGTCCAATACACTTTAAGCTCGGTGAGTAGGACCAGGGCCCCTAGGCTCCCGTCGAGTTCGTTGGACATCCTGATCGGACCACTACTAGGGGTACTTTGCTATATAAACTTGGTCAACAGACATCCTTATCTAAAGCAATTCTTACGAAGCTCATCTGTTTCTGTTGCAGCGATGTTTTTGCACTGCGCTTCGTGTTAGAC
>JAQFYE010000816.1:0-29052 GCA_034694305.1 Protaphorura glebata | reverse complement strand
GGCTGATGAATCACTTTAGGGAAAGCTCTAACTTTTTTGAAAACTTTGTTTACTTTCATTCAGAGTATAGTAGACGGAGAATAAATTCCTTCCAGCAGTTCTGGATAGTTCAGGAAAAACGCTTTGGGGTAGAAATCGACGACGACGTTTCACGTGTTGTGATCGTACTTTATTTCCTGTTTGACGAACAGATGCTAGGGTGAAACTCAATGGAACCGAGTTCCGTTGAGGATTAAGGATTTCAAAATTCATTCTGTCTATAAATGTGACCTCAATCAATATAAACTTAATACATAGTATGATATAAAACTTCAAATAAAAAGTTATAATAGTAGCCGCGGGTATCACCAATTTTGGTCGAGACACAAACTCCACTATACTTTCTCTCTTATTGAAATTGAGAAAGTTGACAGCAATAGTTACATTTTAATTCTCAAGAAGCGTCCTATTAAACTTTCATTTCTAGGAGTGGGTACGGAATTTTAAGAGTTTCACACCGTTTTATGTCATTTAGGGCCCTCGCTTGCTAAATTTTTTCTGGTTTTTCTCCTGAAGAAGGGAACGATTGTTTTTCGAAAGCTCGAGAATATTTTTCTCAAAATGTCGAATCTATTCAAAACCAGAACAAAGTTTGACCTCTTCAGCCCTATGCAAAGAAGATGAAGAACACTTATCAAATCTGATCAACCGAGCGCCACATAGCTTACAAATTCCTTTGAGTTTAGTTTTAGTTCAGCCCAAAATATCATCAAAGTTTATCACAAATCCAATACAAGACTCTTCCACTCCTAAATGCTACGTCTAAAGAATCGAGACAATCAACAAGGGTACTTAACCTTCCTTTGAACAGTACGATTTCCAATAAAGTACACTTGTTTCTGATTTTCTATTTAATCTAGTTCATTGTGACTGGAATGCCCTTGAATCTTGAGAAACTATCTCGCATTTTGTTCATAGAATGTATGGAATCCACGTGGAGGTCGTTCCAGAATATAAAGTAGACTTGAATCTCTACATGAAAGACCGAGGATTATTCCTGACAAGGATTTCTCTGTCATGTCTGCCCTCAACCAATTGCTGTAACATCTACGCTCTGAATAGACCGTAGGAGATTACAATTTCTCAATGCACGAAACCATTCAGAATTTTAAAGTAACCCGTAATAGTAATGTTTTCAAAGATGAAGAGATGTATAATATGTATAAATATGTATAGATTGCGAAGATTTTGTCTGTGACTGTGTGTACCGGGATTATGTAATAGGATCATAAGGCATATCGGACAAGTACTAGATAACTGGTCAAGATTCCAAAATGGATCCAAATAATTTCGTGAAATCGAACAGGACAACTTCAACACGCAATGAATCTACAAGCTAATACTTAATACCTTGAAGCTATAAAACAAATGTGTAGAAATAAGTTCATTTGTGCCGATGAAATGAAACGTGGAAAGGAATTACCTTATTTTCTAGTTCCAGAGATGTCCAGAGAAGAATAGTCGCACCTTATGAAAGCTTACGTCGTCAAGACATATTGGCAAAACAAATGTTAAGCATTTTAAAAATAACCCTTGTTTGCACTTTATTGTAGAGAATGAATGAGCAGTCCTCTCACCGTTATAAAAATTATCGGTTCACATCCACTCCGCGCCCTGGACCTCATATTGTCTACAATCATGCATAATCACCCAATTCACCAATTCGTTAAATCTTCTTGAGCTAATCGATATTGAAAGCTGGGACTTCGAAGTCGGCCAAATACTTTTGGAAACAATCCTGATACGTAGATAGGTGAGAAGCCAAGTACTTGAGAAAGTGGTGAAAGTACATCCCAACAACAATACATTCTTTACGGAAACTATTTACTCCTAGTCTGCAATGTTTATAGTTTATAGTGCATAATGATTATTATGCTGTTATATAAATGTACCTATAACGTAATTTCGTCACCCATTCCCACAATTCTTTATATCCAGACAAACGTGAGATACACAATTTATAGAAATGAATCTGTGAGCTAATGATTGTCATTTCCCGTTGTCATCCACGTTGATAATGACTTACCTGTGTGGCACGCACCAGGTAAAATCCTCTGCGAATGTAATTTTACTTCTAACCGGTTGTTCTGACCGTTACCGTGCCGGAGAGAGGCGTAAGAACTACCTTATAATCCTAAGAAATTATATTGCCAAAAAGTAAACCGAACTATTGCCTTGACCGAGATAATTTGACACTTTGATACATTCCTTATAGCAAGTTAGCAAGGGAATCGTCCAATTATCTTGAACTTGACAATCTGTCAAATGTCAAAACTTTTTTGCGTTAAGGAAAAACACAATCACACCTTGCACATTGGCAAAGTTCACAGTTCGTGTTAAAATGGATAACATTACATTCTAATGTGCAGGACATTTAAAATTATTGGAAACGTTTCCGAATACCAAAATAAGTGAAATACGACCGTACTGTCAGCAAAACAAACAACAGCCAGGGCTTCCAATTATCTTTAATTTAATTTGGAAATTTTGTTAGAAATGAATACTTTGGGAGCACTAAGGCGTTCAAGCTCCCAGGAAAGAGCGATGAGCGACGCTCGAAGAAAACTCGGAAGTTTGGATAGAGAATTGAAAATTCAAGTCAATAAATTAGAATCTAAACTGGCACAAGCAAAAAGAAAACCTAAAGGTCGAACAGGGTTGCTCGAATTGGATGAAATTAAAAAGGACTATCTCCTTCAGATTCAACTATCTTCAAATCCACAAAACTTAAAAAAGGTAGCAAGATGAAAGCGATTTTACCGAGAGACTTGCAACTAGGAATCGGGTTCCGGCTCCAAAAATTGGGTCGTATCCGTATGCTACAGGCGATGATGACTGGGTGAGACCTATTCGGCCAGTTATGGTCGTGTAGCTGGAGTGGTCGGTCATTTGAAAAGGAAGGAAAAGGAGGGGAGTGGGCACAAACCTTATGGGAAAATGTACGCCGTTGGAAATCGCTCGGGATTTTTATGTTGTAGTCTGTCGCATTCGCATCCTGAACAACTTTTGTGAAGATACTGCCCCCAAAAGTCTAACCGCTTGGCCGACAGAAATACAGTGAGGATGAAAGGTGATAGCGAGTTACTTTCACTTTTCCTTTCACTCGCTTTCATTCTAGATGCCCAGTGTATTTCTAGTAGCCAAACGGTTAGACTTTTGGGAGTAGTAAGTTGTTCAGGGTGCGACTGATTACAACATTATAAAAATCCCAAAGATTTTCAAAGGCGTACATTTTTCCATAAGGTTTGCGCCCCATCCTTTCTTTGTTTTCCTATTAGGTAAGTTCACTTCCATACTTCCATCTCCTGGCTTCCCGCATTTCTTTAGCATTATTGGTCGGAATGGATCGTGGAATTCCAAGAGGCTGTATAGTGATCATACAACTACATTTTACGAATTCCATGATATTGCAATTGCAGGACAAAGAAAAGTATGATAAATTGCAAAGCCTTGAAAACAACTATGTGAAAAATCAACGCGAAGTGTCAATTGTAATCTTTCAAACGAAACAATTAAAAGAAGATATAAAAAGCATTAGGAAACAATGTGAAGAGATTAATTTAATAGTTCGCCGAGGATCTCCAAATCAGCCATCATTGCATTTGCTACTTCACCAGATCAGTAAATTGGAAGACCGCCTTCATAAGGTAAATCCGTTTTTATAAGATACAAATATATTTCGATTTCGATGTAAAACATATAACATAACACATCTCCATTTTTTTCTCTTCAGGAAACTACAGACAAAGATTTGACATTGAAACGCAACAGTTCACATAAATACCAGATTAACGAATTGTTGAAAGTACGTCGTAACCATCACGAGCATTCAATATCGTTACATGGAAAAATTGCTTCAGCAAGGAGGAAGATTGCTGAACTCACGGATGAGGCTAACGAGGCTATCGATTCCTGGTATTACGGTCTTGAAAATCTTTTGAGTTCCAATTATAATACTTGCATTTTGAGCCACAAACCCGTAATTATTAAAATGCCTTGATGTATTCAATAAAATATATATCTTTTTAAATCCTTTAGTTTCGCCGGGATAGCGCAGACAAGCTTTCTCCGAAATCAGCATGATAAGCAAAATGGGGAATACCGGATCGCACTTTGGGAATTTGAGATGAAAATGCATTACGATGCTGGAATGTACGGATTTTACGCGACAAAGATTGGAGAAAGACCGCTATTGGAAAAGGAGGCTGATCGTTTAAGTTAGTATCCCGAAATAATGAGGATACCGCCGGTATTCGTACGACTATCTGCCATATCCAAATAAGACGACTTTATTAAAGATAGAATAAGTTTTTTATAATTGTTCCTGGAAAAACAGTTCGACTCAAGAAAGAAGAATCTCAAATGGTGGAATTCCGATACCAGAAAGCCAAGCATGACTTACAGGGATTACGGCATTTTATCAAAGCAGGTGAAGACGTGCCTGCAATCATTCCCAGATTCAATCAATTAGAGCAACAAAATTTCGCACTTTTCCAATACGTTACTCAGAAGAACGAAGAAGTAATTGATTGTTCCATTATTTCCTAAAGATTTCCATTACAAAAAATTAACAGTGATTATTATATCTACGCTTTCAGATTGTTAATGTTGAAAGAGAAATTGCTGAAATGAAGGAAACTATTGAATCCGATCTTGACAATAGAGACAAGGAGATGGGAGAGTTGAAAAAAGGTTTGGAACAGGTCGACGCTACAATTGCTTACCAGGAGGAAGTTTATAAAGATAGTCTGTCAATGGGTCCACTTTTTAAAGACAGTTCAGAAGTACTTGGAGAGTGTATTACAAACATTCTTCTTTTAACTTCTGCTGTTGGGCAAAACCCTTTGCTATCGTACTTGGGTAGGTTGAACTATTCGTTAGATAAAACAATAAAACGACCTTCCCTTAAATTAACGATAAATAAGATGCTTCTCAGGACACCATCAGGACAGAGTTGATTCCAAAGCTATTGAGCTAACGTTCAGCCTGTTGGAGCATTCAGTAGCTGATCTTCTATACCAAAGATCGTGTTTAGAAATTCAGAAAGCATTTGAAATTGATCGTGTTCATCTGCCAATTAGTCAAGGACTAGGACATGAGGGGAAACCGATATCTCACGGTGGACCGTACGAGCCTAAGATTAAAATCGCCTCCCATCATCAGAGTGTTGAACTGTAAAACCATAGCCCTTGAGTAATTTCTAAATTTGCTGGGCATATTAAGAATTACGTTTATTTTAATGCAACAGGGATGAAGTGAATGCCGGTTTGATACCAGCTGAGAAACCAGTTCCATACATGGAATTGAAGGAAAGCCTTGTGGAAGAATTTCGTCAAGAAGATGGCTCTAACAATCCCTCACAACACATTACTGAACACTAAAACCGTAATGCAATAATAAATAGTTTTATGACAAGTTCCGAATTTATCAATTGAGGTATAAGCTAACGAAACACAGTCCTGTCAATAAAATCTACTGACGAAACGTTATGACTCATCAAGAAAAAAATGCACTACAAGATGATAAATATCAGCGTGATATTAGGTACCAAAATATCCGAATGATAATTATTGAAATTAAGTTCTTACCTTGCCTAGTTTTGCAATTTTTTTGTACAATCACATTAAATTGATGAGTAACTCCTGCCAGAAGTCCAATCAGTCACGAGAGACGGATTTATTATTGACCCTACAATCCTAAGAGTACGGAATCTGGCTCCTTTCATATATATTCGATACTCTTAGCTACAATCCGAAACTGACAAAGACCAACCTCAGAAGATGCACCAGCAGCAAAAAAGATATCTGTGACCCTTGCTTCCTTTACCTACTGGAAATATACCAGCCATATCCGCTGGGGTGATTGAGGGAGGGGAGGGGTGCCAGAGGAACTAAAATCTAGAAATTTCAATTACCAAAACAATTGGTCGTTGAAGTAGCCATAATCGCATTAAAAGGTTCCTCCTAAATCCTGTAAACCTGTCGTCTGCTGTATGTATATTGAGTCGAAACGCTACAGTCAATTAAACGACAGTGAGTTATCATTTTAAATTATGCTTTCTCTCTCTTTGTATTGTTACTCAAGAACAATTCCTTCAAAGTCTTCAATTCCATCGTTAAAAAACAGAAGTTTTCCAGTTTTCGAAAACGGATATTAAGTGTATTCTGGAAATGAATTTAAGAACGACTGAACCCCTGAACGAGTGAGGTGATGTGGTCCTAAGAACTCTTGGAATATTACACTTCTAGTGAACTCGAATTTATTTTTAAAAAATTAGCAAAACATTTTTCTTTGTGAGATTCAGTTTAGCCACCGACTAGAGGTGAGAATGGGTAGAGCCTTTAGGATTGATCACAGTGGGTCTAATCTGTCCCACTGTCCCGGCTGCCGGCTCGTTTCCCATTTCCGCCTCTACCACCGACTAACCGGACCCAGAAGACTCAGTCTCATTATTCCTCTCCTCTCCTGACTCCTATTCATCTTTCACCATGCCAGCATGGAATGCCAAAGGGTCACCAAACACAATCTTCACCTCCAAATGAAATATCCGATATCTCCTACTTATTTCGTCAGCCCCACCAAACGGAGCAGAAGTCGCCAGCCAAACCCATGCACAATCTTCAATTATCTCCTACAGAATACAGATTGGCACCAGCAAATATATGGCTTGACCTGGCAACACCATTCAGACTTCTTACTCCTCCCCTTCCTTGTGCTTTTCACCGCATTCTATTCACCTGCACCGCAACGCAGCAAACCCTCTCCAAACTGAGCATAAACAGCAACAGCAATACTGCACCAAACTGCTCTGCATCTGAACATGCAATCATAACGAAGTTTATAAAATTTCATATCTCAATGTATTCATAAATTCTAATTACTGTTTACTGTCAACCATGAAAGAAATGGTGAACGTGAAATATGTCCAACACGTTGAAATTGAAATTGTAGTTACCCAAAATTGGATTTGTAATATTTAAAGATCTTCGAGTAATTTCAATGTTCAGTAAAGTAACTTTATGAAACACCCCATACAAACTAACTTACCAAGAGAAAACGAAAAACAAAATAATAAAACCCACACCATTAAGTAATCCACTGCTTTAAATTTCCAATCCCACTTTATTCTACAGTAATTAATAAACGAATAACTTATCATTAATAGAATTTACCTCGACAGTAATATTTTGAAATGTGTCACATCGAAGAAAAACTGCATACTCTCAGCTCTGGATCGTCCGACAAATAAATTCAACTGATCGGCGATACCAAAAAGTTGTAGTAAAACGTTCTTGTATAATTATTTGCAGAACAGCCAGATTGAGGTTGACGGGCAAATCAGTGGATGAACAAAAAGGTGGATATTATAAACAGCGAATTATTAGATGAAAAGTTATAGCCAGTCAGAGTACCATTCGGATGTCCTTTGCCGTGTCGTTGTTACTGTAAAAGAAGGAACATATCCATTACAGAAAAATAATTTCACGTATTATTATTCTATTTATTTAAAACGTACCATTGCAAACAAATTGGTAAACTGATCAGCTAGAATTAGAGCCACTCCTTCTAGACGGCCGTGCACGACCTCGGCTGGCGGATGTAGATCTAGAAGCGCGTCGCGGAGGAGTCCGAGCTGGGGGAGATTTGGAGCTCGACTTTGATTTTGAACGTCTGTCTCGTCTTGTCGGTGTTGGTGACCTAGAACGACGACGAGATCTGGAGCCAGAACGCCTTCTTGATCGAGAACCTCCTCGACGAGACCTTGATCTGGATCTTGAACGACGGCTACCTCCGCCGCCACCTCTTCTGTCTCTTTGTGGAGAATCCGGACGACCATATCTGGAAAATAAAATATTACAAATTAATTCAAATTGAATTAACGTCGGTAAATGACGTAAACAAACATTAACAAGAAAACAAACCTCGCCAATTGAACTCGGAGCTCTCTTCCATCCAGAACCCTTCCATCCAGAGAATCCATCGCATCCTCCGCATCGCGTCTGTCATAAAATCTGAGAGAGAAATATTTTTAATAAGATCACTGCCGTAACAACTAAGGTTGCCTCTCGGCATTAGTTAAATAACATAAAAGCATTTAGTTAATATATGTTAAACGAAACGTGCTTTGAAAGCTTTAAAAACAGATTCAAATTCTAGTCATCATTAAGAGATGAAATTATTCTAACTGCATCTAAAGGATTGTTCACATTCACAAGTCTCACAATATTTACTCTCGTTCATCTCCTGCCCTATCATAACGCATATAATATTTTTTACTTTATAAACCTAGCATTCTTATTTGGAATTTGGATGGAATGTGCCTTACCTTCTCCTAAATTATTATGTAGACTGCACACTATGCCCGGAAGGCAATGGCAATAGCCAACTTTAGTTGTTAAGGCTGTAAAGTTATTAACAACATTTCTCTCTCTAGTTAACATTCCTCAACCTCACATTTCATTTCCATTATCATCAATATTGCACATCAGTGTCAGCTCAGCTTATATTTTTAAATCGATCACATAATGGTAATCAATGGCGAATCTAAATAAACATTCGTTCATATCTCCAACTAATAACGACAAACCTCGTAAAAAAAACTAAAGTAGTGCAAATGCAGTCACTCTGTTGTGAGTATCCAAGATTAATTGGAGAATTATATAAGACTAGGACTGTATTCTAAAGTAACACTCCACAAGTTCAATTTACTTTCTTAGAATTGAAATTGAACTGTAACTAATTTAAACATTGATTAAGATTACCTCACGAATGCAAAGCCACGGGATTCCTTTGTCCAACGATCCCTTGGTATGTACACATCTCCAACTTCACCATATTTTTCAAAAACACGTTTCAAATCATCTGGAGTTGTTCGATACGTCAAATTGTCCACTTTAGAAGAAAAGATAATTGAATATTATAATTATATAATATAGGATAATTTATTTATTTATTACCGATTGTCTCACCTTTAAGGGATACCATTCCCTCAATTTTCGGTGGGGGTTGTCCATAAGAGAAACTCATATTTCAATTTGTTATTATGTCTCCGACTCCGTCCTTTTTGTAAGAAGTTTCTAAAAAGCTGGTTGCTTGCTTATTATGCGTACGCTTTCCTGTCTCTGTCAACAAAGATTCCAAATGAACATAACATATGAAATCCATATTATTGTATGTCACTAACAACTCAAAATTTTGAAAGCACTTACCAGACAGATGTGATTGGAACGAGAAGCTTGGCCCTAGCGTCCTCGCTCGCGTCTGTTTTTTTTGTTGACCTCACTGAAAATTCAACCTTTTATCTATTTCCGAGGGAAAACGTAGAGAACTGTCCGTAGGGAAAGTCCGCCGCAGAATGCTACGTACATATGGACCAAAAAAAAATCTTTACAATTTGCTTCCCAGCACTACGGTCCGTGCGCAGACGTCCCACGAATTTATCAGAGTCACATGGTGGGACATCGCCACAGGGTGTTCCACGAATACTGGCACCTTTTTCACTCTTCGCTTTCGCCGTCGTTAATTCAATTCACCAAATTCACCGTTAATTCATTATAACAGTGATTTCGTCCAAATCACTGTTATAGTTTTGATCCTCTTCGGTTCAAATTCGGGCTTTATCAGATTTACGAATTCTTGACTCGGAGGCCTGAATTTGTCGTCACTGGTGTGACTCTTCTTTAGAGAAGATACTCTAGAGACCGCATCGAAGATTTAAATGAACCACGATCTCTGAAGACCAACTAGCACGCGAACACCCAGCAGAACAAGGAATTGGGAAGTAGGTTGACCTGGAATTAAACCCGGAACCTGATAGATTAAGCCCGGCACTGTTCCGACTTTTCCTGATTAAACTGTAAAAGATAAATGCTAAAGGCGCCACTATCTTTCTTGGCGTGGGACTTGTCTTCTGCTTGACCCCTGGAATGTAACCTTTAGTGTATAGTAAGGAAAATTGCACAGAGTTGAAGAAAAAGGCACACGCTTGCAGATAATGTTAATGTTCGCCAATGGGCTGAGTGTACGCATTCGTAATCATTTCAAATGTCAAAGGTTTCGATTCTCAAATTTTTAGGATACCGATTTTCCGATTCCGGTTTTTGATTTTAATACCGATTATTTGAAAAATTTAATTCCATCTTTCAGATTTCGATTTCGATTATATAGAATTTTGATTTCGATTCTCCCGTGTTGTTAGTTTCCACTTCCATGACTGAAAGTGTGCTCAAGTTAAGT
This sequence comes from Protaphorura glebata, assembly GCA_034694305.1. Taxonomy (NCBI): domain Eukaryota; kingdom Metazoa; phylum Arthropoda; class Collembola; order Poduromorpha; family Onychiuridae; genus Protaphorura; species Protaphorura glebata. The sequence continues at coordinate 18,777 of JAQFYE010000816.1, read as the reverse complement.
TTTCCTTGATACGAGTATCTGACTGGAATCTGTTAACTGTAGAGAAAATAGTCGGCGTACGTTTTCCTGAGACTCAATGCGAAAAATAAATAAAATATTCCCATGAATAATCCCCATCGGACTACGTTGACCGTACGTCTGCGTCGCGCTGGAATCGGAATCTGGAAAGTTAAGAATTCCGATTCCGGTTATTCGAATTGCGATTCTCCTAAAAATTTCGATTATTTTGCGATTACGATTACGATTCCGATTACCAGCCCTATTAGAAGAGCTCTTACACACTCTTGCAGTTTGTTTTATCGTACAGAACTTACGAAACCAGATGACTGTGATGACAGAAGTTTATAAAAGGACACCGCATAAAGTGCATAGTGCGTAGGGGGCCCCTGTCAGAATTTGCTCTAATTTTTGATACGTTGTAACCCTTGAGCTGCTGAACAACCTGTGTGAAGGCAATACCCCAGAAGCGATCTGGCTAATCCGCTGTATGTTTCCATTGGCTGAACTATCACACTTTTTGGGGAAGAACCTTAACAAAAGTTGTTCAGAATGTAAGGGACTCCATCATATCAAAAATGGAGCAAAAACAGGGGAACTTTCCCTGTGTATTTTGTATAGCATCCCTTCAAATTTTATGACCAAATGTATGCTGACTACGAGCAAGAAATGTACAAGCAGCAGAACCCACATTTCAACAGCACGTTTAATAATAGTTTCAGTTTCCCCAAACCGTACACTATAGGCAAGTATTACACCAACAATAATATATTGGTGCAATGTTTTCCCCATTATAATGATTTCTGGCCACCAATCACCAGAATATGAGTAGTGACCAGTAGTGACCGTTTGGGTTTTGCTTTGCGTATGTTGTGACGAATCACCCATTTTAAAATCCCTATTTGTATAATATTGTCAAAAATGTCTCAAGAGACAGTTCACTCAGTTCGACCGAGGAATCCTTGTTTTCTCTCAATAAAAAATTAAACAAAAAACTGCATAGTAAGACTCATTCCGGCTTACAATGTATGGCGTTTGCCTTAAACGGTTATTCCTCCAATAATTATTTCTCGTACTGTACTACTAGGGGTACCTTCTCTACACTATGCACCGAACAAAAACTAAAGATTATAATACTCTGTGGTACACCCTGTTAGCGAGATTGGGCGCGGCGCGTGTGCTCGGTCGAGGGTCCACGTCATGCTGGACATTGCACTGTACTGTATGTGTGAACTTCCTTCGTTCTGAGATGTGGAAATGGATAGTCATCCAATTCATGCAAGAATTTCCTCTGATTTTCTCTTCCTCTGCATTGGAGTGAAGACCTCAGAGGACGTCCACTTAAGTAGTCATTGTCACTGATTAAAATTAAAAGTGACGGAATGGTCGTGTCACCGGCCCTTGGGAATTCATCAAATTCCTACTTGGAACCCCAACCACCGTACAATCCTGCATTCAGTCCTCCAACTCCATCACCGGCTTCCAGACTAGACCACCCGAATGGTCCAAGTCAAAACCCAATGTTTCAAAATAATCTGACATCTCAACAACAACAACAACAACAACCAAGGTACCCTTCTTTACCGTCACTTGGAAGTGGGGCTGGAGGAATTGGAATTTACCCCAGGGTCATCGGACCTTCGTCGCCGTCAACAGCACCCTCACCATTTCAACAACCCCAACTTCCTCCTGCTCCTAATTATGGTGGTCAACCACTCCCTGTCCAACAACAACAACGCCTTCCAAATCCAATGGCACCGCCAACACTTCCAAGTTATCCCCAACCCCAAACCCAACCCCAACCCCATCCTGGTCTCCAACCTTATAATCAGGTTATAAATCAACAACGACAACCTCTACAACAACAACAAATAGGTTATAATGGACCTCAATCCCTACCACCTCAACCTCAGCCTGGTCATTACAATAGATATCCAATTCCAACACAGACTCAGCAACCGACGGTAAGACTTAGTTTTTTTGCAAATTAATTTTTATTGGAAAAATTAAGATATGATGACGTGTGTTTATTTATTTACAGGCACAATATCCCCCACTCCAGTCAACTTTCCAACCCCAGCCCCAGCCCCAGATGCAAAATAATTATGGACAAAATAATGGCCATGGTCAAGATATTCACGGTGGATATGCAGGACAAAATCATGTGAATGCATTAACAAATCAATTAGGCGGACTGTCCGTGACTCAACAAGGATTTAATAAGCTTTGGGTAAGATGTTTGTACTTTGCGTGAGAAATTGATGAAAGTGTTAAAATAATTACATTGGTGATTTGAAAATCCAGGGTACTGACCAAACTGACCTTTTGAAGAATCGTAGTACTCTACCGCCACACGGTGTACAACCTCCCGAGATAAGATTTCAGCATGAGTATATGAATTCCATCAATTGTAGCCCAGAGTAAGTCAATTGGTTGGTTGTTTTAATGTACAGGTTTTGAAGATTTTGGAATTTGTTGTCCAGCGTTTTAATTCACCTTCGATTATTTTCCAGATTATTCCGATGTACCCTTACAAAAATTCCGGAAACGAAAACTCTACTGCAGAAGTCCAGACTTCCATTAGGAATATTAATACATCCTTACAAGGATTTGAACGTAAATGAGTTTTTAAATAATTCCCAACTTGATTTTACAAATAGGCTCTTATTAAAATTGCGTATAATTGAAACGTGTTTGTTTGTTTACAGAAACTACCAGTCATTCAATGCTCCACTATCGTGAGGTGTAGATCTTGTCGGACGTACATTAATCCTTACGTGTATTTTGTGGATCAAAGAAGGTGGAAATGCAATCTATGTTTTCGTGTTAACGAACGTGAGTCACATTGAATTTGTTCATAAAGGGGAAGTATTTCGTCATGCAAGTATGAATTCAGTTCTGTGTTAGAGTGGGAATTGTCGGCAGTGCGTACAACTGCAACTTCTATGTAGTTACGGGTCGGGCTAGTTTTTATAGGTTTAGGATGTATTATGTACTTTGGAATGACCTGTTTTGTTCTTTTACAGTACCAGAAGAGTTTCAATATGATCCAATTACAAAAACCTGCGGCGATCCTTCTAGAAGGCCAGAAGTTCAAGCTGCTACAATAGAATTCTTAGCGCCGGCCGACTACATGGTGAGGCTGCGAAACGGAAGAAACAACTTTATTTAGTTCTGAAAAAATTAATTAAGAAAGTATCAAATTTAAATCAGGTTCGTCCTCCCCAAGCAGCTGTGTATCTATTTGTTCTGGACGTAACAGCGAACGCAGTAGCTTCTGGGTATTTAAAAACAGTTTGTGACACCTTGCTGGAACAGCTGGACCAAATTCCAGGCGACAGTCGTTCTCAAATAGGTTTCATTACTTTTGACTCTGCTGTACATTTTTATTGTTTGGCCGATGGATTGAATCAACCCCACCAACTGGTCGTCTGTGATATTGAAGGTTAGTCAACTCACTCACACATTATCGTCATTTCTCGTCTTATAATTAAACCAAGGTAAGGGATATGAGAGTTTTTTCTTATACTTTATGATTTGTTTGTTTGGTAGATATCTTCATCCCGTGCCCCTCGGACTTATTGGTTAGTCTCACGGAAAATCGAGACATAATCCGTCACTTACTAACTCAACTTCCAACTCGATTTCTTAATACTTCCGACAATAGTTCGGCATTAGGAGCTGCTCTTCAGGCGGCACACAAATTACTGGTAAGTATTTCAAAAATGTAATATCGATTGATCGATTATGTAACCTTTGTTTTTTAGACTAATTATTTGATATCTATTTAGGCACCTCTTGGTGGTCGTATTACAGTGTTTCAATCGTGCCTTCCCACCTTAGGACCAGGCGCTTTAACAAATAGGGAGTTAGCAGTGAAAAACGTTAAAGAATTACACTCTGCTCTAAATCCCAGCACCGACTTTTATAAAAAGATGGCCTTAGAATGCTCGACACAGTACATTGCCGTGGATTTGTTCTTCATTAATAATCAATACATAGATCTTTCGTCAATCAGCTGCGTCGCCAAGTATTCAGGTGGTTGTGTCTACCAATTTCCTAATTATCATTACACGGATAATCCTGCGCAGAGTGTTCTTTTTGAGCAAGCATTCCAGCGTTACGTGAGCAGGAAAATAGGATTTGAAGCGGTCATGCGAGTTCGTTGTAGCAGGTAAAATCATAATTAGAATAATTGTCTGATAATATTTCTATCATGTAAATCGATAATCGAGAAATTAAAATCTACAATTGGCATCTTTCCGTAATTCCATTTCCGTGTCTTGTAGGGGATTGTCGATTCACACTTTTCATGGAAATTTGTTTGTTCGTTCGACTGATCTTTTAAGTCTACCCAATTGTAATCCGGATTCCGCTTTTGGAATGCAAGTTTCTATCGATGAACCGCTCACCGATTTTCAGACTGTATGTTTTCAAGCAGCTCTCCTGTACACATCCAGCAAAGGTACGCCCAGTACCAGTAACTAGTAACTCTTCGTGTTTTACTATTATTAACTATCCTAACAGTAGAATTCCAGCTGACTCATTTTGTCATTTTGTAATTTTTGTAGGTGAAAGAAGAATAAGGGTTCATACATTATGTTTACCGGTAGCCGGAAATGTCAATGATGTCATTACTAGTGCCGATCAACAGTGCATCATTGGACTGTTAGCCAAAATGGGTGAGCCGAGTTTCAAAATGAGTATTTACTGAAAATCTTTGCAACGAACTAATTTTTTGGTTTTCTTCAGCTGTTGACCGAAGTATGACTTCCTCACTGAATGATGCCAGAGAAGCCATAGTGAATGCAGTGGTGGATGCTTTAAGTGCCTACGCGACGACACAAAACGCCATGTCACACTCCTCCACCCTCATCGCCCCACCTTGTCTTAGCATGTTGCCGGCCTACACACATGCACTACTTCGAAGTCCAGGCTTCCGGTCAGACCTCAAAGTTAGGCTAGATGAACGTGTTCATTTCATGAACCAAATGAAAACTCTTCCTTTAAGTTTTCTTATCCAGTCCATTTATCCAGATTTGTACGCTCTCCACGATATTGATAAAACGGTAATTCATTTCTGAACGTTATATACATTTTATATTCAGTTAACGATTACTTTGACTTCCGCTTGAAATATCTGAGACAAATCAAGATCAGACGTTTTCTACTTGGAATATCTGAAAAAATGATGAACGAAAAACCAGCTTGATTTTAATTCGATTTAGCGTGAAATATTTTGGTTTCGTGTTTATGATAATAATATTATTTTATTTATAGCCGCTGATGACCGACTGTGATGAGGAAGTTCCAGACTTTTCACTGTTGCAACTTTGTTCGGATCGAATAGATGCTCATGGGGTTTATCTAATGGACATGCCAAGCATGATTTTAATTTATGTTTGTCGATCCGCATCAGCTAAATTTTGTGAAGACGTATTTCAAGTATCCGGATTTACTGCCTTGTCGGACATGGTAATAAGTCATTTTATTTTATTTTAATGGCTATATTTTTGTGTGGTACTGTTCTAAGATAAGATTTCTAGCGAGGCTACCAAGAACTAAGATCTGAAACTGAATTACTGGTGCCTGTTTTAATGGGTTGATTCGGTTACGTGGTGTACGTACATCGATAGCAGGAATCGATTTCCAATCAGTCAATACGAATTCCGACAAGGGCAGTGCATTACAAGTTTTGTTTGTATTTCACGAGTATGGAAGAAGTAAGGAACGCGAATCCGTGTGGCCCATTTTTGCAAAGAAAGTAGTCCGTTTGTTCTGCGGAACGTAACCATAATACTGGTTGGTACATTTTACAACAGTTAAACCCTCTTTTTTATTTACAGTACGAATTTCCTGAGTTGGAGACAACTTGGTCCATCCGAATACGGAATTTCGTCAACGCCCTTCAGGCTTCGAAGGCACACCCTGTAGCTGTTCGTATTATAAGGTGAGACCGCGGACACTGAACTTAAAAATTAGTTTGACTAAGTTCTTACTGTACAAAATTTAAATCAAAATATTATTTTATTTTTAGGGAAGACAGTCGAGAAAGATTATTATTCGTGAACAATCTTGTAGAGGATAGAGGAGATTCGTCTGTATCATTCTATGAATTCTTACAGCAGCTGAAAAACATGGTCAAAGCTTAAGCACGCTTTTATTTAACCCTTTAGTGAGACTTGCCAGGGAAGATTATAGGAAGGAAGTGTTGACTCTCTCGCGAGGACGGTTGCTGTTGAAATCCAGTGCCCAAATTAGAAAAGCACAATACAATAAACTCTCGTTGGAAATTATTATTAATCGTTCGAAATACTGTAAAACTGAGCTGTTGTTGGAACAGCCGGACACACTCAGAGTGCCAAGACTGTGTTTCTTCTCTTCAGTAATTCTGATAATAATTTTTAAACATCACGCTTGATTCTTACACAGTCAGTCAGTAAGTCTGTAATCTTAATCTTATAAGTCATAAAATTGTTATATTGTAACGAAACGATGGAGTTGTTTTGTGGCTAATGGCAGTCTGGTCATTGCAACCATTGATATTTATCTATAAAAAAATCTATACTTTAACGTGATGCTTGAATTGTGAAAAGCATGAAAGGGTCATGTCAGAGGAAGTAAAAAATCAATCAAATCATTTGAAACAAATTTAACGTGTCAATGTTTGTATCAGTATGGATATTTTGATTTAAGATTTTAAAGAGTAGGTCGCATGTTTCCGTTGATTAGAATGGAACTCATTTTTGTCCCTAATCGTAATTAAAGTGGTTTCGGACCGAGTAGGTTCGTTGTGTTTTAACTGACAAGGGCTGTACTTCCATAGCCCTTTTTGTTCTTTGGGAGAAATAATATTTTTTTAAAAAACCCATTATAATCAATGAACGTTTATTATCGATTCTAATTTGGAATTGGTATCTTGTTCACATAGACAGGATCAAATAAATTAATAAATTACATCCATTCGTTTTATAAATTATGAGATTTTATCCACATGATGGAAACATACACTTACAACCATAATTTAGAGCTAGCCAACCATTGACGATGAGTGATAGTTTATAAGTCCTACCTAAAACTCCGAAATATCTTATAAAGGTAACGTGATAGCACGGTATTTTTCAAATCACATACCACTTTTCCTTGCAATCGCATTTACTTGCGCTGAGTACATTATTCATCATACTTTCTGACTTTTGGTTTGAAAAAAGTTTTCACACGGAATAAACCTTCGTTTGGATTATGAATCAGATCCGTCCATTTGCTCTCTATCGTTTTCAAAGCCCAAATGCACAAACTCTTCAGTCGCTCAGGAGTGATTGGCCATTCGTAGACATTTGGAACAATTCCATTGACACGAGCTTCAAAGTAGGAGAATAGTGGAAACCAAACTTTGGTTCGTGTTGAGTCCCTCTGCATTAGTGCTTGATTATTCGCCAGAGTATGATAATACAGGAACAATCTTGACGTGATGTAGAAAGCAATAAACACATCAATGGAATAATGCTAAAATTTAAACAAAAAAATAGTTAGAATTATTCTTGAGTAACTCGAAAGACAGGGTATTCGAATGGTTTACATAAATTTGAAAAAAAATTCCAGGTATTTATTAAAATTTGGAATTCGAATAACTCCGGTCCATAGCCGGATCTGATTATCCTGCACGGATAAATTGTCTAGTCTGGTATATTTTTGATAACTCAGATATAAAATCAGATACAGATGATTATTCTCTGAAATATCTGACCAATATCTACGAATATCTGATAATCTGATCAGATCTAAATACCATTTCATTAGACGGAGAAAGATGTTAAATCTTTACGAATTCTGCATATATGGGATGGAGGTGCTTTTTTTAATAATTTCAGCATATTATCATCCATACGCCGAAAAAATTAGTGTGTTTCTACTTAGGAGAATGTAAAACCGTAATAGCCAGGAGAGTTCGACCGAAATCAAATGCCCTTATGCTTATTTATTGGTGAATAATTCTGATGTGCACTTCATTACCTCGTGAGCTGAAAATATAAGAATAAAACCAAATTTCAGCATTCTATGAATTGGTACATAATAAAAAACTAACTTCAAACTTTATCAAACCAACCTGCAAGAATGAAGAAAATTCCAAACATATTCAAAAGCCAAGACAATGTGTGTACAAAGTAAAGACGCCGTGTGGTATCTATGAATCAGTAGGGAAATATATTGGGTCGTCCAATTTTTAAACAGGCGATTTTTAAACATGCTCATTTAAACTGGAAAACTAGTGCTTACATTCAGTAACAAAAAAATTGAGCATCGTCAAAGCCACGGTATGACCGCTGAACATATAATCACCACATGTGCGAACTCCTTGGATACTCATTCCAGCACCTAAACAAGTGTCAAGTTGCAACTCTGAGCATACGACAATACCAATCAGTGTCTTACAACTAATTAAAGGAACTCACCAATCCATATTAGATACGCGTTGTACAGACGAGAAAACCAGTCCCCGTACGGCTGAAAGTAGTTTATAAAACGGTATGTTAGTTCTAATCCCTAAATCGAAATCCATCAAATTCTTAGCTTATTCAATATTTATTTTCATAGCATTGCAGGTAGACAACACTGGAATGGAGATTTATAAACTTCATGAATCATAGCCAAGATATAAAATGAACTTCTGTATTTATCAAACGAAGAGCTTATAAAAGAATATCTGAACCAAGCATTTTAGTTGAAGGAAAGGTTGTGATAGTTTGAATGATAGTGACCCATAGCGCAATAGTTTGTGAAAATTGAAATAAAAGACAAATGAAGTAAGGGTAAGAATTACACAGGGGCACACAAAATTTTATTTCCCAATCGCTTAATTTGGTCATCAAAGATGATTGTGAGCACATCTTTGCAAACGAAATCTCATATTATATAACGTCAGGCTCACGGGTGCTTCTTTTGGGAATGCAATGACACAACCTACACACCTAATTTGTACAGCGTTTTAATTGCGCTGGAGAAACACCTAATGGTTGTCTCAGAATAGAACATTAACAGTGGGAGAAAAGTGAAAGTGGTTCAACTTCTAATGACAATTAATTTTTTGTAGTTACGTGCTTACGTGTAACCGGCTTTGTTCTCTGTTTCAGAAATGTGCGTAGAAAGGAATGAGAAATTCAGTACTTTCAAATGTCGAGAAACATGAAAATCGTTTAAGGGTGTCTTTAGATAACCGTCAATAATTAAAATAAGTTGAATACCCATTTGCATGCCTTACAAAAGTACAAAATACAAAAGCCATACCACCACAGCAAGCCCGGAAGATTACATTACCATTACCCTTGGATTACACTTGAGATGAGTCCCTGGTACGGAGAGTGATGTAATCAACATGGTCACGCATCGAAGAAGAAAAACTGTTCCGGACAACGCAAAAAATCTTCTCACCAAAATGAACCGATGTTTATGAAAAAAAAGAACACCCATCCATATACAGAACAAGACAGTTCCAGTAACTTCGCACATTTCAAATGCCCATGGAATATGTGGCTACAAGAAAGAGATGAATCATTATGTTAAAAACCAATTGCTTGTAAGTATTTTAGGTTTTACACGCTTTTTAATATAAACTATTTTGAATATCTTACCATATTATCCAGGAACAGATCAGGCAGGGGAGGGTATTTCTGCATATCTGGAACTCTATATCGTGAAAATAATTTCAAAATTGCAAATGGGACAATTAAAAATACAACGAAAATAAAAATCTTTAGAAAAATCATATTCTACACACTTTTTTCAATTTGCATCTAGAAATATAAATTAAGGAAACAAATACTATTAAAAATGTCAAACAAGATAAATTCTCACCGGTCATGCACAATCACCATTACAAGAGCGGTTATCCAAGTCACAACGAATACGTAACCCATTGCCATGAGTGCTTTACCAACCTAGAATTTATGAAAAATATTACAAAAGAAATAAAGGAATAAGGTTATGTATGAGTATAAAATTTAATGAGCTCTCGAATTTAAAAAGTAAAATGAGAACAGAACTTTCAAATCAAACTCCAACTGCAAAGCATAGATTTCAATATAATAATTTATCAAACTCAAACAGTCCTACCCAGTAGTTAATTCAATGCATTTGGGGTTACTGTTAATGTTAGACATGTTCTCTGTTAACATGAATTAATTTCCGTTCTACTATAAGTACCTCGGCCTCAAGATTAGTTGCATAGCCTCCGAGAACAGGCCTTCTGTGATGGGAATTTTGACCTTGACTGCGGTGAACCCCAGACAGATTTGGAAAGCTTGGAATTTCATCCAGGGAAGATGGTTCACCTTCACCTTCTGTTCTGGAACCTTGAGATTGAGAGTCCGCGGAGTCAGCGAATGATGTTCTTCGCTTCTTTCGTCTTAACTTCCGATTACTTTGACGTTGTTGTCCAGGGGTTGAATTGTGTATGGCGTATGATTCTTCCGATTCAAAGTGGCCAGACGATGGCGATGTAAAATAAAGGAATGGGACACTTCCATTTCCAAAAACGGCATGATGTGGTAAGCAAGCTTGTTGGAGTTCCAATATGTCAAAATAAAGTCGTTTGAGATCACCAAGTACCTGAAAACAACAAAAATAATTAAATGTTTTACACTTTACAGTTGACACACTGACTGCAGTTTAATTCAGTACCTGAATTTGAATTGGAGGTTGCCTGAGGTCATTCTCCGTTAAGAGCAGGAGACTTTTCCCGTCAATTCTTTGGTCAAATAACAATTGAATGAGCGTTTCTGAGTGTCCCTTAGAACGACCCCACCTGGTAACTTCCTCAGCAGTCCATTTTGTGACACTATTGAAATCCATCACAGCAGCGTCCAACTGGGCCTCAGCCTTAGCTTCAGCCGCGGCAGCGCTTGTCATCCCAGCTGCAACTCCTTCACTGACTTCACTCATTTTGGTTCATTTTAAGAAATTGTCCTTAACCCATGGAGTCCTAAATCCAACCGAATTCTTGCCACCAGTTTCAGTCAATCAATCCATCAATTCATCAGTGATGTGAAGTGATCAGGTTTCCCACAAAACTTGTGACGAACATATCGATTCCTAAGTCAATAATTTACCTATTTTTGGAATATTACTTGTGTTTCGCCTACTTGGAATTGAATTTCTGATTAATTTGAGAATCTTGACTGAGATACTGAATGAGATCAAATAACTGCGTAATTGAATTAAATATTGCTGTGTGGGTAAAAATATTTAAACTGCGTGACAAAAGTCAAGTGAAATTAAAATCAGTGCGTACGAGTGAGTGGGCTGTGGCTCTGAGCTCATAAGTCAATTCTGTAATCTGAGTCAGTCATAACTCAAAAATATGTGCTTCGGAAAACCCGCCCCGCCCGATTTGCCCTGATTTACATTTATGTCGCTCAATGTGTAGACATCGGAAAACAACTACGGCTTCGCTGACACCATCGCTCTTTGTTCATAATATTTTCAAAATTTCTTAAATTCTTTTTATAGTTCAAAGATTTCATACTCCAGGTATATTAAAAATATTCCATTGATTGGCAGTCGCCGTGAATCATCGCACCAATTAATAATCGAACATCCGCATATTTTCTAGCAAATAATGATTTGGCTAGGGAAGGTACCCCTGGCAGTAGGTTGAAACTCCAGTATTGAAAACCATGTCTGCATCAACCACCATAATATCGCGTCTGTCCGATTAATCATACTCACTTGAAAATGAAAATGTAAAGCGAAAATATAAAATGAATGACAAGTGAAAATACATGTAAGGCGTAAAATATCCAAGTATGATGAGTAGGACCTCGCTAAAAATGCGAAAAGTCCAAAAAGTCCCAGGAATTTCTTAAATGAGCCTTGTCTGTATTCGAACCGATTAATGAACAAGTTGGCGATTACTAATGGAATAAAACAGCCTGAAAAAGTGGAATATTTATTATCTAGTTTATTCTATACATTTTGACAAAGAGCCAACTCTCCTGAACTTCCAACGAATCAGTGGAAGTAATTTTGCTCATTGTGTAGATTCAGCAGAATTACAGAGTGAAGAGTATCTGGGGGAGCTGAAATGAGGCTTGATTTTGTACACCATATGAAGTGCCTGAATGAACTTCTTCGAAACGAAATGTGACAGTTCCTTTGTCTCCACATGCCAACGCCACTTCTGGAAGTTGTCGCGCTCCCCAAAGTGTATTCGGACCCTGATGAATAAGTTTCAAATATTAATATAATTAATTTTGTAGATTTAGAATTTGTATCGGAAGTTTGAGTTATGGCAATACTTTGGATAAACTACAATGTCTTCATATTCGTCCTTCAATTACAATAGTATTTCCAATTCAAAATATGTTTTTAGAACTTGGTCAAGATGATTGGACATACCCTGAATGTGAAACCGGCATCATACCAACAATTAGCCTGGACTGGTACCATTTCCTTGAAATGTACTGGAAAAATTCCACCTCTTCGGTGTAATTGGACCACTTCGCTCGCATGTACTTTAGTTTGGTACATTCGAGACTCGAGATAAATATCCACGTTGTATGTTGGATTTTCAGCATCATATGCCCCATAAAAACCGTAGCCTCTAATAGAGATTGGACGGTCAACCATGAATCTGAATAAATAGGATTAGATGAGCTATTTTACACTCGGGTCAGATATTCGAATTCCGAATTATCATGCAAAATATCTGTGAACTGTTCTGAGTTTTTATATACTTTATTCACCTAATTTGCCAGAGTTTCCCGTTACAACCCCATGGTCCAGTTCCAATGTCTTGAAGGCGAAGTAAAGCGTAAATTGGTGTCTTCAGACTGGAAGAGCCACGCCGCTTGTTTCCAAACGATAACGGCTGAAGATTAGCCCTGAAATAAAATATAATTTACATATTTAGGATCAAGTTTTATATAATGCACTATGATTCCATATCTGCGGCTTATTCGCGGATATGGCTGGCAAGATGTTACGATCTTGGATGTTTTAAACGTTCGCAAATAGACACCATTATTGCATCCAAATTTCGGAATTGTGTCTGCAAGTTATATCAAGCAATGAATGGGTAAACGTGTATCGTCCGAGCACTGCGCACTGCAAGTCCAAGGTAATTGCCGGAATCAGATCGAATTGTCTAGGGACTGTACAGTCCCTAGAATTGTCTAATTCCTAAGGCAGTATCGAATTATTAATAAGAATACACCGGCTGAAAATATTTGGTTGCTCAGAGTTTACCCTCTTTCATATGTTAAATGGCTGACTGAATTAAGGAAGTCTGAACAAATCATAGAATTTGACAGTTTGTACAAAAAGAGACGAAAAAAGGAAAGTGAGAATTTACCTGTTCCCTGGGCTGACACTGAAGTACTTGTATAACTCCAACATCTCCGTAACATTCAAGATTTCCTTTGGGGCAACATACATCTGAAAAAACATTTTGAAACATATTATACAGAGTCTTAAAATGACTACATGTTTCAATAAACGTTTTTTTAATTACAGTAAATTCTTCTGAGGTCAAAAGTGGGAATCGAATCAAAGAAATAGCTCGTTTTAACTGATATCGAAGGTCTTCAGGAGTGCCGTCTAGATCTTCTCGCCGACATTTTTCCTGTGCCCACCTGTCATGAAGTAAAAAATGTGTACAGAATTCATACGAATTTGCAAAATTGACATTGAACTGTTCCGTAAGTTGTAAATATTACCTTAGAGTCGCTTGAAACAATGTCAATTCTTCAACATTCAATTCGTCACTTTCTAATAGTGAACACAGATTCTCGTATGAAAGTTCATAAAAATCGTCCGAGTTGAGTACACGCTTTGCGTTTCTGAAATTACCCAGAAGTCACATTAATATAAAATATCCAAATCACAAGGAAACTACGCCATAAATTGACTCCGCCTGAACGTTCCGATTTGGTCTCGTTTTTCATGGCAAGTGATTTCCTTTCGAACTCAATTACAATCGAAATAATACCTTATAAGAAATGCAAATGCGGTGCTAGATAATTCTTGTTCGTTCATTTCCTTGGCTCTTTGATAAATCGTCACCACATTACTTTCGGAAATTGATGCCCTAAGAAGTTCAATGCATCTGTCCGTCAAAGCTGGGATGTCGAATTTCTTTGCAATGTAAAGAGAATGCATTGCGCTTTCGTCTGTGACCTCAAATTTGTCTGTATAAATAAACTAAAATTGACAAAAGGGCAAATATATTAATTAGTCATAGTTCGACAATAAGATACAGAGTGGTTCATAACCAATCACACCCCGCCCCTGTACAGACACACATGTAGATCGCCCGTTGAAACATGATACAATTTTAAGATTACCGTAAATGGTCAAATTAGGTCGCTCGTGCTGAATACAGTATGGGGTTCAAATACTAGAACGCGGGTCTTTCTCCAGCTTTCTACGTGTAGCTAAAGGAGAAAGTGGTGAAAGCTTTGACCTCTGTACCCGCCTGGATGAATGGAACGCGGGTGCTCTATTAGGTCATTTACGGTAAAGGTAATATTAGAGATTGTGCAATTCACGCGGCCACCACTGGACTCAGGAATTCTACGTAACGACATTAACCAAGAGGTAGGAGAGGAGAAATTTTCCTTTACTGGCCCAATCGACCGAGATAATTAAACCAAGATCTCTTAGGACCAAGTACCGTGCGAGCGAACATGTACAAGAAATTAGGAAGGAATTGAACCGGGGATCTGATGGATTAAACCAGGCAATCACTGAGCCTCTCTGATTCTTCGAAAATAGAGAAAAATTACACAATAATTGATAGCTCATTAGAAGATCAGATTCTGCACTAAAGGTATGTCTCACACTTTCCTAATTCCCAGGTGTACGGCTTCAGAAGAAAAGTTATGAACCACATAAATTAATTATTATAAGTATTTAGTATTTACTTTCAAAACTGTTTTGAACGCAGTCGGATCAACGTCTGGGAGTGAAATGCATTTGTTCTCATCTGAAAAGGACACGACGTGTTCAAAATAACCGGACGTCATTAAAAGCATTAACTTATGCGCTCGAATCCTTTCATTTGTATTCCCAACAATGAAAGTTACGTCTTGAAATGCTTCATTCGTAAGAATGTAAGCAAGTTTCGATTTTATGGATTTTGTTGATTTTCTCCAATCCGGTGCCGAGCTGTCAAATTCACGTCCAGGCGTTTGCATATGGTTCCAAGAAGAACCTCTCACTTCTACGTAATTTGAAGTTTCTCTAGGCGGATGTTGAAAGGAGGCTGGACTGTTAATGAATCCAAAGATTAATCAAATATTAAATATAAGTAAATGTTTAAAGTTCACCCAATTGGGATTCCTCATGCATGCGTGGTAAAACATCGAACAGTTTTTGTAAAATAGTGTCTGATGTGTTAGTATTACATTTCACCCAGGGATCTTTTACTACTAAATACTAGCCAAAATTGTCAAGGTAGAAAAACTTAGCCACCGCACCATGAGTGCCCCACTCCTTAGCTCTATTCTATCTTGTGTAAGACTACAAAGCTAGTGTAGGTTTAATGTTAGTAAAAAATATTCTGGTAAAAGTAAAACCTAATTATTTTCGGAAATCCGAAACTCACAAATACAGCATTTCACATTTCCGGTTTCTTACAAAGATGTGTCTTACAAGTGCCATATTGAAACTTATTTTATACAGTAAATTGTTTCACAGTGAATTAAAAATCAATTCTTGTTCATACTGATCAAATGCTATGAACGCTCTAGCTTATTTTGACGGCAACTGAAAGGCTCTGTAAAATTATTATTAAAAACATCTTTGGATGACAGAAATTCTTAGCAATTACGCATTTTACGTTACGCCATTAGATAATTAGAATAATAATGTGAGTCGTCTTTGCGTGGAATAAACTAGAAATTTCTGAACACAATGTGTTCATGTAGTCAGAAATATTTTTTTATGAATCGCTTCCTTATTCATCACGTAGGTGAGATCAAACTTAGGATTTCTAACTTAAAATCTATTTTGGTCGTTTGTTTACAAATGTTGTAATTGGTCCTGCATGGGCGCTCATTCTCAGAGATCAACATTTCATGACAATTGACAATTAACACACTGTACAGGAGTCGAGCAATTCCCAAGTTCAACATATAATTATTGAGATTGCTAACTTTCTTGGTAGGCAGGAGTATTTTGGCAAATACGGACCTTGAATGCAAACTGGTTATAATTTGGAAACGTGTTCTTAGACGACTATTGTCAAATGGGACAATAATCATACACATATACGTGAATATGAAAATCCTGTTACTTGAACCAAATCCAAAAATATTTTAAGAACAGATTTCATTCTCAAAATTCAAATCGAAAAATCCAAAATAAGTTTAATTTCATCCTCAAAATACCGATGTCCTCTTAAACTGATTGACTTACTGCATATCATTTCCTCCTTGGAAAAAACTAGTAAAGGTTGAAGTATATCCAGTTTCTTGTCCTCCAGCGTCTGATTGGGTTCTTTGTGGAATAACAGTCGGTGTTGGTGGATTAGGGCGATTCCGAGCTTTCTTGAATTCTTTGTCACCGTCATCTGTAAAATCTGTACTTTTTGAAACTGAGGCTGTAAGCAGGGTACTCATTTTAATATCCGGTTATTTCAGATAAAGTTAGACGTGCTATTATAAAATATTCTGCTTGATGTGACGTCGGAACGTGTATGGTCTCGAGTTTTAAAACTAAATTAACACAAAATTCCGGAATCGATTTATGTTACTCAATTGGAATTATTCCATTTACTCCTTGGTGTGAATCAAAGCGCAATTATATCAGAAAAGTGGGTTTGATAAAGAGCTCACCAATTCCAATGAACAATGAACAGATAAGGGCTATCAGTTCTGATATCCATAGTACGTGCGTAGGAACCTTTCATATTGATAGGGTAGGCGGGTAGGCCGATGATGAGTCCTTTCTCAATCAAATAGCCGATTACAGCTATTCATCTGTTACACATAAAGTCAAACATGGATAGTTTGAATTGATACAAGTATGACGTTTGAACGTTTGATTATCCTCAATTAAATAATTACGTCATACATAATTACGTGTTACAGGATGATTCTTGGAATGGGAAAATGGAATACACACTCTTGCCTCTTCAGTCATATCAGAGTTCACGGTTGAAGCAACTAAATATTGAAGTATTTCCAATTCGAATACGCTATACTCGGAAGTAACCATACTAGCTAGAAGCGCGACAGCTCGAGGAATCATTCATAAATTCTCTATAAAACGTAAATCTTCGTTCCTCGAGTGCTTCCGGCTCCCACAGGTTAATTTGCAGGCGCTCCGTGAAACATTTGTACATAGATAATACGATAACCTTCTTAGAGAGAAAGCACTACAGGATTTGGTTTACTGGGTTTGGTACCTACTTCCAGAATGGGGAGAAACTCCAGTAGTGAAAAGACAATATTTCAAGCAACACGATTTTCTATAGTGCTTCATATTATACGCACCTTTCCTCCGATAGAACACGGCCTCTATTAGAACCCGGTCTCCATTACAACCCGGGTACTTTCCCCTCCTTTCTCCAAGCACCCTAATGATGGAGAAAGTGGAGAAAGCGGCAGATTTTTAATATAACCCCGGGGTTCTAATAGAGGAAATACGGTTGATTATAACTCCACAACATAGTGCTCTATGAATATGACTGGAATTTAGAACGCGATTTGATCCAACAATCAGATCTTGTAAGCACTCTTACCATGTGCGAATAACTGGTAAAACCAAGGAAAGGATGTTACACGAGCTAATCCTATTACCAGGATAGCCAGTTACCGGGGAGCCGTTATAAAATTTCACTTCTCACACTTTCTCACTTCCGGTAACGTTTTTATGGTGTTTTTGTACAATTTAAATGCAAGGCATTTGTATCCGAACACAATTAATTCAATTTCAAATGGCAATTTAACGTTGGGTGCATTTTTGCCAAATGGAATGGCTTGCTTGTTTACTTTTTTTCAAACAAGTAACTGGCTATCCTAGTAATAGAATTAGCTCGTGTAACATCCTTGGGTTAAACATCCTTGTGCGCGTGCTAATTATAATAAGTTCGACAGATCAGTATCTTTTGTCTCGTTTATTACAAACCCATTGTCGCGAAATCCAGATAGAATACTCCATCCCCCTTCTCAGCCGAGCCAGAGCTTGAAATTGGAGAAGAAAACGGGCGAGTATATAATTGATCATCTGGTATACTCTCTCATACTCTCTCATACAAAAGTGCATCAGCTCATCTATATACTGAATTTTGTATCAATTTTCAGTTGATTCACTTCAAAATCAAAGCATTGCATTTGCATTGATTTTACTCCTTACTCGGACCATTCATTTTAATTTATTGTTTACGACAAGGTAGCGCAAAAGCCAATAGACCAGTCACTCTCTACAAAGACATAGTTTAAATTAATTGTGTCAGGAATAGTTTCAGAAAGTCTTTGATTTTTTGCGGTTATATATATGATATTCAGACTGGAAGAATTGTTTTCATGAATTTAGGTTGTCCCGATTTCGGTGTTGTAGCTTGATTTGCTTGATTTTTCAGGTACAACTCACCGAAACCACTTAGTATTTTGTCCAGTTGTAAATACACAGATGCAGATAGAGTATTCTGACCATTTACCTATGTTCACATTCAGACTGGCCGCACATGGTCGAAATTATACTGTAACCTCTTCGCTACCGACAACAAGCATACGTGTTGAAGGTCAACGACCTCCACAGCCCAAGAACGAGTATAGACGT